>JASANB010007976.1:0-32837 GCA_030248155.1 Sabatieria punctata
CCGCCCTAAGTTGGAATACGGTAATCAAATTTGGTCTCCGTATTTAGTCAAAGATGTGCAGAAGATTGAATCTGTCCTGAGGTTTTTCACCTCGCGGATCCCTGGATAGGTGCACTTCCAAATGAAGTCCGTCTATTTGCTAATGGGCCTTCATTACCTCGATGTACGTAGTATCGTACGTATGTGTGGATATACAGTACGTAGAATACAAGCCGATCTGTTATTCGTTTTTAAACTGTTGTCATGGCCTGGTCGACATGCCATGCCATATCAGCAATTTTTCTCGCTCTCTCCGTCTACTACCACTCGCAGCCATTACAACTTTCAGTACCTACTGCTCGGTCTGTCAGACATAATTTTTTTGCTGACATAGGCTTGTTCCGAGTTGGAACAGCCTGCCAGATGAAATCGTTCACTTGCAGTCTTAAAAAGCTTTTCAACAGGCAGTCAGTCGCATCGACCTTTCACGTTTTACTAACAGATAGGGTTGAGTTCTAAAATAGCCATTTAGGCTTAACTCAATCCTTCTTCCTTGCACCTGCTAATTTGTTACTTATTTTGTGGTGTATACGTGTACTTTTGTGTAGTGTGCCTGGGAAGTAAATTTTCAATTTCAATTTCCCGCCAAAATTTGAATTTTCGCGCCAAAACTGTAACACAGGTAGCCGGACTAATTGGGCACCTACCCTCCAAATTTGGTTCAAATTCGTTGAGAATTGAATTGAGTGCAAAAGAGTGATTTTAGTGAACCCGAAAAAGTGGGGAGGACATTTTTTGTGCACTACTGTATAATGTAGTGCAATTCCTTGAGGGCAGAAATTTATCATCAAGCCTCAGTCTCAGAAAACTATTCGCTCGGGCTCTGCTTGAAGGGAGTCGAGGAGGGTGGACAGTGGATCTGTCGTACTAGTTGAACGCATAGACTCTGAACTGGAAGCGGGGTGACGAACGAAGGAGAGACGCTTGGCGGTGATCCTGACATGATGGGGTGTAGTTGGGGAAAACGAGATATGGTTGAACAGGAATCGAGGAGGCTGTATGTGACGAGGTTGAGATGAGTTGAGAGGACGGCGGTATCGGAGTGAGCATAGGAACGGGAGAACTTGAGAGATGAGAGTGAGTGAGTGACTGAGATGACTTGTTGGCGGAACTTGGGCTTGAGCTCGGTGTTGCTTGACGCGGTAGTGAGCATGGTAGAGCTTGGATGGGTTGAGGAACGATGGATAGGTGGGGGCACAACACAACAAAATTGCCGGGTCTCGGCACCAAAATGAAGGAGTTTACCGGTTACAACACACAAAACAAAGAATCTACAGACTAGACCAGTGGGTTAAATACACATTTCATTCACCACCAGTTGTTAGCAAGTGTGCAAGGTAAGGTGTGGTTGGTGTCAGTTTGCAACGGCCCATCCCTGCCGAGCCAACGACACAGACATGGCAGTGCATTGCTTAGTTGTTAGAATCCAAACAAACCAACAGCTGCCACGGTGCCGGCGCAAAACGCTAAAACGCCACGGCCTACTGGTGGCACGCCCAGACAGACACAGCCGGGCCCGGCAAAACCGGCTCTCAGCAATTTGGTTTACAATCAAACGTGCGATCTGAGCCGCCGCCGCGTTTTCTGGTCGGTTCTCGTAGTATTGCTGGCACTAAAAAGTCAGAAGAGCCATGGCAGAGAAGCCCCCCAACGTTTACCCGAGTATTCCGAGTGGGGGCGATGCTCCTCCTGCACAGCCCCCCTCGCAGCCGGTGCCTGGAGAGACGGCTACCGTTACAATCGCTGCCCCTATGACCAAATTTGGAAAACATCCACAACGCGTTACTTGCCAGTATTGTCAGGTCAAAATCATACATGGGCCGGAAAAATCCGGAGGGGGGGGGGGGTCGGAGGGGGGGAGAAGACCTCGGGGGGGGGGGGGGTCCCCCGAAAAAGGCCAAAAAAACGCCTATTTTGCCTTAAATAAGCGAAAATTTCTCCCTCCGGGAGGGGGGGGGGTGGGGGGGGGGTTAGCCGGCGAGGGGGGTATGGAGTATGTTTGGACGGCCGAGGGGGGGTATGGCCGGCCGAGGGGGAGGGGTATACCCCCCTTACCCCCCGGCCCATGTATGGTAAAAATAGTAGAATTCAAGTGTACTAGAGTGTAGAGTGCGATCTGGTATTGGGCATTGGCTGTTGGCTATTTGGGGTTTTGTGCTCCAATACCCAATACTAATGGGACCTGAAAAAAATCGAAATCATTAGTTTTAGGACGCCGTTTTTGTGTTAAGAAACTAAAACTCTGTATAATTTCTTATAGTGCCGGGTTTTCTGTAACATCAGTAGTTAACTTCTTTGTTTATTTTCTAAAGTAAATATTGTGCCACTTCTAAGGATATGGCATGTACCAGTACAGTACTTGGCCCAGGGCTTTGGGTTTGGTACACCCCCTTTCCGGGCGAGTTTGGAAGAAATAATTCGTCGAAAATAAGAACTACTGAATTAGATTTCTACTAAAACTGTTGATTATAAATTGTTTCCACAAAGCTTAATAGTTACATAGGATACTGTTTAGATGCAGTTTTGTGTGCTGAGTTCGAAAATGCATTCAGTTTACCTAGATTCGCTCTGGATCGGGAGAAATTTGCGCTCAAATTTGTGTCTGACAGTATTCCTGGAGTGGCATTACTCACTAGCATGACCATAAACCGCGATACAAAGCAGTTTTTCTCCTGTAATTTTTGCCGCTGATTCCGAAAATAACAATATTTTGTCTCTACGTTGTTGCTAGTTTTGAAGATATGGGCATTTTTATGATTTTGGAAGAAAACGGCTGCACTTGTTACAACATGCTCGTTTGAAAGGTGACTCAATTCAGTCGCATGTAAGGTACAGAGCCATCAAATTTATATCACCTAATGCAGTTTTTACCGCTGATTACGAAAATGCCATTTGTTATTCAATCTGACCGCTCCTGAGCTGCTTATGTGATTTATATGCACTGGTACTCAGACAATAAGTTATCTGTCAAATCTGGGCATAACATGGTATCTATCTGGTGCAGTTTTTCCCGCTGATTCAGAATATCACCATGTTTTTGCGCAGCGGTCGCTCAGTCGCCAGTTAATGCATCTGTGAAGTTTGTTAAGAAACAAGCCATGACAAACCATAATCCTGAAATAAATCTTCAACATTCATGCATTTCTGAAGGGAACCTTTTGTCAATCAATGGTGTACCCGACCTATTTTAACCTGCTGAGTTCAAAAATCGCCTTTGATTTCCCTACTCTTTTTCAATTTTGACATATTACTGTTCAAACGAAATTTTCATTAATATTCGTATATCTTAAAAAGCAGCACTTATTGATTTTAACAAAACAAAAGGTTCCCCTCAGAAATGCATGAATGCTGAACAATTATTTCAGGATTATGGCTTGTCACAGCATGTGTCTTAAAGAAACTTCAGAGGTCCATAACTTGCGACTGAGTGGTGGCAGCGCAAAAATATGATGATGTTCTGAATCAGCGGAAAAAACTACCAGATAGATACCACGGTATCTCCATATTTGACACATAACTTATCATACATGTAACAGGTCGTCCGCCGAAGGGGGAGGAGGGTTGGGGGGTCTGAGCCAAAAATTTGAGAGTGGGGTTGGGTACTAGGAAACGCTCAAAAATCGAAAAGATCGCATTTTTTTGCCTAAAAATCGCCAAAAATCGCTAATTTGGGCTGAAGTACAGCTGAAAAGTGCTGTTTTGCAGCCGATTTTGCAAATTTTTGTGTCTGAAATTGCAAAAAATCGCAAAAATTTGCTCAAAGAATTACTTGCCAGAAAAATCGGAGGGGGGTCAGGAAAATCGTCTCGGGGGGTCCCCATCCGGGGGCTCTGGCCTAAGTCGGGTGAGGGGCAGACCCCCTGTTACATGTATGTAACTTATTGTCTGAGTACCAGGGCAAAAAAACTACATAACTAGCTCAGGAGCGGTCAGATTGGAAAACAGATGTCATTTTCGTAATCAGCGACAAACACTACATTAGGTGAGATAAATGTTGATGCCTCTGTACCATACATGCGACTGAATTGAGTCACCTTTCAAACGCATATGTTGCAACAAGTACAGCCCTTTTCTTCTAAAAATCACAAATATGCCCATATCTTCACAGCTATGCAACGTAGACAGAAAATATTGTTATTTTCGGAATCAGCAGCAAAAATGACATGAGAAAAACTGCTTTGTACCGCGGTTTACGGTCATGCTAGTGAGTAATGCCACTCCAGGAATACTGTCAGACACAAATTTGAGCGCAAATTTCTCCCGATCCAGAGCGAATCTAGCTAAACTGAATGCATTTTCGAACTCAGCACACAAAACTGCATCTAACAGTATGCTAACTATTAAGCTTAGCGGAAAAAATTTTTTGAACACTTTCCGGAGGCCAAAACACCCCCTCCCCCCAACAGCACACTTTAGTGCGCCCATTTTGTTTGATGCACTCATACCTAGCCTTTATTAAAGCATTAGCTTGACAGGGCCTTTGCACAAGAAGTTATAAAGATTTAAGAGTCAGTGTCTGATTCGATCGAGTCTTGGTATTCAGACCCAAAATTGAAAGTTTGGCGTAGAGGGCTGTAAGTTGGCACACTAATACTACTTGATGAGCTGTTCAACTGCTGCTGAGGAATTCCCAATTCGACAATCCACGCTCGAGATATAAGCCCGCGAAAATCGGCTGGCTTAACTATGGGACGAAAATTTCCAACTTGAATTTCTTTCTTACTGACAAGGGTTGGGACTTAAAAATTGGGGCTTTTAGGAAACATTTCGAGTAGATTAAGAATCTTTAGTCCAAAATTGTTTTCGATAAAAAAAATGTTTTCGCCCCCCTTTGGAGCCCCCCAGCTCGACTGGAACCCCCCCTAGATGCACTTTTTTATTTTAGAATTTCGTAGCGCTATTCAAGAGCTACATTTTGGTGCAAAATGTTCAAGATTTGAGAGATAGGTTTTTGAGAAAATTCACTTTGAATGTCCAAAACCTGGAAAAATCGCCAACTTTCAGTGTGCTAGGAAATGTCGCAAACGATTCCTAGCCTTTAAATCGTAACTGATACCTAAAAATTGGGGTTTTTAGCTAACTTTTCGAGTAGATTAAGAATCTTTAGTCCAAAATTGTTTTCGATGAAAAAAATTTTTTTCGCCCCTCTTTGGAGCCCCCCAGCTCGACTGAAACCCCCATAGACGCATTTTTTTTATTTTAGAATTTCCTAGCGCTATTCAAGAGCTACATTTTGGTATAAAATATTCAAGATTTGAGAAGTAGGTTTTCGAGAAAATTAACTTTGAATGTACAAAAACCTGCTTTTTTGTCCCTATTGTCTGGCGATTTTGTTCATTCGAAGTCAATTTTCTCGAAAACCTACCTCTCAAATCTTGAATATTTTATACCAAAATGTAGCTCTTGAATAGCGCTACGAAATTCTAAGATAAAAAATGCGTCTAGAGGGGTTCCAGTCGAGCTGGGGGGCTCCAAAGAGGGGCG
This sequence comes from Sabatieria punctata, assembly GCA_030248155.1. NCBI lineage: Eukaryota > Metazoa > Nematoda > Chromadorea > Araeolaimida > Comesomatidae > Sabatieria > Sabatieria punctata. The sequence goes on from JASANB010007976.1 coordinate 5,524, forward strand.
AAAAAAATTTTTTTCATCGAAAACAATTTTGGACTGAAAATTCTTAATCTACTCGAAACGTTTGCTAAAAGCCCCAAATTTTAGGTCTCAGTTACGATTTAAAGGCTAGGAATCGTTTGCGACATTTCCGAGCACACTGAAAGTTGGCGATTTTTCCAGGTTTTGGACATTCAAAGTGAATTTTCTCAAAAACCTACCTCTCAAATCTTGAATATTTTATACAAAAATGTAGGTCTTGAATAGCGCTACGAAATTCTAAAATAAAAAAGTGCATCTAGGGGGGCTTCCAGTCGAGCTGGGGGGCTCCAAAGGGGGCCGAAAAAAATTTTTTTCATCGAAAACAATTTTGGACTAAAGATTCTTAATCTACTCGAAAAGTTACCTAAAAGCCCCAATTTTTAAGTCCCAACCCTTGTCAGTAAGAAAGAAATTCAAGTTGGAAATTTTCGTCCCATAGTTAAGCAAGCCGATTTTCGCGGGCTTATATCTCGAGCGTGGAGCGTCGAATTGGGAATTCCTCAGCAGCAGTTGAATAACTCATCAAGTAGTATTAGTGTGCCAACTTACAGCACTCTACGCCAAACTTTCAATTTTGGGTCTGAATAGGGCAAAGGGCCAAGACTCGATCGATTCAGACACTGACTCTTAAGTTATACTGTAAGTAATGGCGTGGCGTTTTGCGGGAATTTCGTAATTTTCGGTGAGTATTTTGCTAACCAGCCAATCGGGAAACCTGAGTACCAGAATATGAGGGGCCATTTGAACAGCTACAAAACAGCATACGAGTCGGGGTCCTAGCTGAAGAAACGAATGAAGGGTGATCGTTTGTTTGAATAGAGACTGTCAGACACTGCCTGTCTCACGAGACCTGCCTGCCGACCTAACTTTGAGGGGGTGTAGCCATACATGGGCCGGAAAAATCCGGAGGGGTTTGGAGACCTCCGGGGGGGTCCCGAAAATAGGCCAAAAAACGCCTATTTTGCCTTAAACAAGCGAAAATTTTCTCTCACCGGGAGGGGGGGTGGGCGAGGGGGTTGGCCGGCCGAGGAGGCGGTATTGGCCGGCGAAAGGGAGGGGTATACCCCCTCACCCCCCGGCCCATGTAAGGGTGTAGCCCCGGTTCTATGCGGTTGCTGGTGGACGGGTATGCACCGTTGGTCTTCGATTGAGCTCTATTTTAACATCAGCCAGATCCGTCTGATGAACCTGCCTGCCTGCCCACTCTCTTTGGCACTAAGCTGACTTTTTCGGAAAATGCATCTTAAGAGCCAGTCTCTGAACCGATCGAGTTTCAGTATTCAGACCCAAAAATGAAACTTTGGCGTGGAGGGCTCAAAGTTGGAGGACTAATACGTCTTGATAGGTTATGTAACCACCGCAAAGAATTTCCAGATTCGACGCTCCACGCTCGAGATATGGCCTTCTAAAAATCGGCCCGCTTAACTATGGGACCAAAATTTCGAAATCGAATTTCTGACTTGCTGATCGGAATTCAGACCTAACAAACGGGGTTTTTGCGTAACTTTTTGAGTAGTTTAAGAATCTTTTACTAAATTTCATTTTTGGAAAAAAAACTTTTTTTCGCTCCCATATCGGGGGGCATAACTCGTCTGGAACCCCCCTAGACCGTTCTTTTTATTTCAGATTATTGTAGCGCTATATCTTAGCTACACGCCGGTGTAAAACATTACCGGCTACCGGACGGCAAACACTGAAATATTTGCGTTCAAAAATTAAAAATGCCACATTTTGCATGTTTTTCACTGTGCCCAAAAATTTTCAACTCCATGTTCCAGCTTACCAATTGGAGTTGAATGCTAAAAATTGATGTCTAAGCTGTACTTTTTGACTAGTTTAAGAAACTTTCATTGAATTTCATTTTTGGAAAAAAATTTTTTTTTCGCCCCCCCCCCTATCGGGGGCATAACTCGTCTGGAACCCCCCCTAGACCGTTCTTTTTATTTCAGATTATTGTAGCGCTATATCTTAGCTACACGCCGGTGTAAAACATTACGGGCTACCGGACGGCAAACACTGAAATATTTGCGTTCAAAAATTTAAAATGCCACATTTTGCATGTTTCACTGTGCCCAAAAATTTTCAACTCCTTGTTCCAGCTTACTAATTGGAGTTGAATGCTAAAAATTGATGTCTAAGCTGTACTTTTTGACTAGTTTAAGAAACTTTCATTGAATTTCATTTTTGGAAAAAAATTTTTTTTTCGCCCCCCCCCCCTATCGGGGGCATAACTCGTCTGGAACCCCCCCTAGACCGTTCTTTTTATTTCAGATTATTGTAGCGCTATATCTTAGCTACACGCCGGTGTAAAACATTACGGGCTACCGGACGGCAAACACTGAAATATTTGCGTTCAAAAATTTAAAATGCCACATTTTGCATGTTTCACTGTGCCCAAAAATTTTCAACTCCTTGTTCCAGCTTACTAATTGGAGTTGAATGCTAAAAATTGATGTCTAAGCTGTACTTTTAGAGTAGTTTAAGAAACTTTCATTGAATTTCATTTTTGGAAAAAAATTTTTTTCGTCACCCTATCGGGGGGCATAATTCGTCTGGAACCCCCCTAGACCGTTCTTTTTATTTCAGATTATTGTAGCGCTATATCTTCGCTACACGCCGGTGTAAAACAATATGGGCTGCCGGACGGCAAACACTGAAATATTTGCGTTCAAAGATTAAAAATGCCACATTTTGCATGCATTTTTGGGCACAGTGAAACATGCAAAATGTGGCATTTTTAATTTTTGAACGCAAATATTTCAGTGTTTGCCGTCCGGCAGCCCGTAATGTTTTACACCGGCATGTAGCTAAGATATAGCGCTACAATAATCTGAAATAAAAAGAACGGTCTAGGGGGGTTCCAGACGAGTTATGCCCCCCGATAGGGGGGGGGGGGGGGGCGAAAAAAAATTTTTTTTCCAAAAATGAAATTCAATGAAAGATTCTTAAACTACTCAAAAAGTACAGCTTAGACATCAATTTTTAGAATTCAAATCCAATTAGTAAGCTAGAACTTTGAGTTGGAAATTTATGTACCCCAGTGAAACATGCAAAATGTGGCATTTTTAATTTTTGAACGCAAATATTTCAGTGTTTGCCGTCCGGTAGCCGGTAATGTTTTACAGCGGCGTGTAGCTAAGATATAGCGCTACAATAATCTGAAATAAAAAGAACGGTCTAGGGGGGGTTCCAGACGAGTTATGCCCCCCGATAGGGGGGCGAAAAAAAATTTTTTTTCCAAAAATGAAATTTAGTAAAAGATTCTTAAACTACTCAAAAAGTTACGCAAAAACCCCGTTTGTTAGGTCTGAATTCCGATCAGCAAGTCAGAAATTCGATATCGAAATTTTGGTCCCATAGTTAAGCGGGCCGATTTTTAGAAGGCCATATCTCGAGCGTGGAGCGTCGAATCTGGAAATTCTTTGCAGGTCAATGATAACTTGTCAATATGTTTTAGTGTTCCAACTTTCAGCCCTCTACACCCAACTTTCAATTTTGGGTCTGAATAGGGCAAAGGGCCAAGACTCGATCGGTTCAGAGACTGACTCTTAATTTCTCAGGATTGGGTCAAGCGTGATCCAATAAATTTTAAGCAAAATTTCCACTATTTTGGCACATATGTTTTAAATTTCAGCTTACTTGGTCAAAATTTGCGGAAAAGGCACCTAAAAAGTTTGTTATTATTTTCGTGACATCCTGTAGTTTGACCGCCACCAAAATTTTCGTCTTCAAAGTTCGATATGTTTATTTAAAGATGTGAAGTGCAGGAAATCGAGTGTTGAACAAAATTTCTGGTGCTTGGGGGCCGTCCATAAACGACGTCATTCCAAAATCCCGATTTTTCGGACCCCCTTCCCCAAAATCGCCTTGCGCCGAAAACTTGGGGACCCCCTCCGCCTACGGCGACATCGTTTTCGGTTAACCCCCCCCCGATAAAAGGGCAGTACATAATACAGTACTGTGACATTTTCTTGTTACCATACTGCGCAATCAATTGAATAAATCCCTACAACCACTCTGGGAAGCTGTTCTGTATGTAGAAACCTTTGACAGAATGTGCATAAATCGAAAATAATGCCATCCAAGTATCCTAAAATTCCGAAAAAAGCGACGTCGTTTTTTTTGCTAACCCCCTCCCCCTCCTGGTGCGTCGTCTATCGTCGCATTTCAGCCGACCCCCCACCCCCCCTCTGGAACGACGTCGTTTGTGGACGGCCCCTTGCTGGCTTTTCAAGCATCTAGTATTAATCAAAAAGTTTGCTCTTCTTGTTCGTCAATTTCTGCACATTCCTTCATGTTTGTTTGAAATATTCTACGTATACTAACAGCCTTAACTTATAGTACACATAAAACTTAGACAGAAACTTAGGTAGGCTTAAGTAGTATAAGTGTAAGAGAGCCGTTCTAGTGCGACGTCACCACCGCAGTGGAGTACCGGTCTGGCTGGCTGCCTTGGGCCATCTGCGCTGGTCTGGCCTTCCTCGGGCTCTTCTTCCTCATCCCGCTGCTGCTCTGCTGGATCCCGTTCTGCATCGACGGATGCAAAGATGTTGATCATAAGTGTCCTGCCTGTCATCGCATTGTCGGCAACAGTCCTGCGATAGGCTGAACATCTGACTGCTCTGTTTCTTCATTCCTCTATGCTCGGTGCCTATTTTGGGCTTTGTAGCAAATTGTTCGCATCGTTCGCACCGTGTAATGCTAAACTGACTAGAAGCATGCGATACCGCAGAGGCGGTGAGCTGGCAGCTTTTTGGCAAGTTCCGGGTGCTCGCTACTGCATCGCTACTGATGCACTCGTTCGAAATCAATTACTAAAAATTTTAATGACAGTGGGGAGTTGACCGTCAAGTAATTTATGATGCGCATTTTAGTCTGCTTCTTTGATTCCAAAAACGATTGATTGGTTTGCTCGCGAACTCCCTCCACCCGCGGTATTGCATGCCGCGGTGCAACGAAACCTAGTGTAACTTCTACATACTGCATACGTACATAGCACTGCATTTTATTGCTTATATGTAACACGGGGTCTCGGGGATTTGCACCCCACCGACTATAGCCAACCAAGCCCCACCCGGACCGGAACCCGACGAGGTGAGATTCCCCCCCCTCTAATTTTCGATCTGGGAACCAATTTTGGGGGCCAATTTTTTTGCAGTGCTTTATGTTTTCAGACTCGAAATTTGCTAAAAGTTCCTGTGAAACAGGCGATTTTTAGCTGTATTTAGGCTAAGATTAGCGTTTTTATGGAATTCTAGTAACCAGTGGGGTCTAGAGGGTCCTGGGGGGTCTAGGGGGTCACTTAAGAGGGTCTCTAAATTGCGATTTTTAGTACTCTACCCCCTTGATTTCGTTCTTGCAGCCGGACTCAAACCTCTACCACCTTCCCTTTCGGCGGTTCAACTGTTGCATGCACAGGTTGTTCAACAAAAATGGGAATTTAGTTTTAGCTTTAGTTTGCGTAAACGGATCTTTTTTTGCTTTTGGTGTCATTTGAAAGAGGACGCTTTGACCACTGACTGAAGACTGACTGGAGTCGGCAGTGTACGAAACTCGCTCACTTTAAACTCTTACAGTACCCGACTCAGTGACTTGTTTTTGACCGGCGACCTGCCAATACTGTGGGAAACATATATGTTTTATGTATATGTTTTAAAACATAAATATGTTTGTTTTTGGGAAAACATATATGTTTATGTTTCTCAATATGTTTGCATGTCAAATATGTTTTGTATTTATATGTTTCGAGGCCAATATGTTTCTGGAAACATATACATATTTTTGCTATAGGAATTCATGATTTCAACACTTTTGATTGCTGTTTGACAGTAAACTTTTCCAAAATTTGACTTTCACTTAAACTTATTGAATCTGAGTATGCTATCTAAATTGTTGCAAACCGTTTTATATAGGAAATTTAGAATCTCAAGTTTGAATTATCGAAAATTAAGACAAAATATAAGTGAATAAGCGACTTTTACACAAATATGTTTTATGTTTAAAAATATGTGCATATTCAATTTTCAGAAACATATAACTATATGTGTTATTTATATGTTTGATTGGCGAAAAACATATATGTATAGTTATATTAATATGTTTTAAAAATTTCGATATTTTCCCACTGTACCTGCCAATCGATCAGTCAAAGCGTCCTCTTTCAAATGACGTCAAAAGCAAAAAGATCCGTTTACATAAACTAAAGCTAAAACTAAATTCCCGTTTTTGTTGAACAACCTGTATTTGTAGTGAGGGATACTAGCCAATATTTGGTTACTGATGCATTGAAACAGTTTGCCCTTGTTTTTGTCAACAGCAATCTGATTACAAGAAACAATCAATTTGTACATATAATAATTCTCAAGATTTTGTACATGCTTTTTTTCTGTGAAACAAATAGGAATATCGTACTAATTAGGAATATAGTTTTGTAGCTTTTTCACTCTGTTTTAGTAGAAGCGTGTTTTGTACTTCGCCAGTTGGACTTTTATGGTTGATTGCATTTTCTTCCGTCCGTGATGTACAGACAAGCGTACAGTATGATCGGATATGCATCTCGTTCAGAACCTCATAAACGATACTTTGACACATCACATGTGTAGTATTTGCGTTTTTCAGACAGTCAGGAAATTAGAATTTTGTGCTTATGGTTAACTTAACGTGAGAGAGATCATGTAAGGAATCGGTGCTGTCTGTGAAATGTCCGGGCTTGGTGGTCGCTTTGGCTAACTTGCCAATACTGTTGCTAAGTAAATTATAATTATAATTTTAATTATATTTTTTAGAAATTTACTAATACAATAAAATTATTTGGTAAGTAAATTATAATTAAATTAAATTTCTACGAAAATATGGAAAGTTAATTATAATTATAATTTGTAAATTATACTTACCAAAAATATTTTACTTAATTTACTTAAAATATACTTAATTTACTTACACACGCCTGCCTAGCTCTTGTTGAACTTTTCTGGAAGCATGCAAGTGCTGCATGATTGTCTGCTTTCAGTATCTATAATGTTTCCTTTCAATGGCAAGCCATTCTTACAGTACAATTTTCCGCCCGCCCATCCACCGCCTTTCATCTTTGCGCTTGTTTCTCTTAATCTCCTAGAAAGCAAACTAGTCCAATCCGAGGGGATATTAGTACTTTTCAGTCAGTTTTGCTATGCGATAGTATTATGTCCAGTATAACAGACATGCCTGTTGTGGATGCAAGCAGACACTAACTGGAAAGCCTCTTGAGATTGAGGTTCTAATTCGGACGAACTGTCATTATTACTGTTGACAGACATGGGCTATGACTTCGGCTGAGGGGTGGTAAATTTACAAATTCTGAGGGGGCGGCTGGAGGGTGTAGCAGCGGCTGATGGGGGCTTGAGAGTATGGTAAGCCAGAAAGTCCGATTTTCGCTAGAATTAGGTTTTTGGCATATTTTTCGTTTTAATAGGTTGAAATAAGCTAGTCTGCTGAGCTCATTCGCACATAAGCTAGTCATCAAGCCTTGTCATATTCTTCCAAAAACTTGAAAAGGGAGTAGCGGTAGCCTGAGGGGCGATAGGTCAGAGCGGGTAAACGCGGGTAAACCCCTCGCTTCAGCTCCTTTTGTCCATATCTGTTGTTGACTTTACGTGTGGCACCCTCGTTTGGTTTTTATTCTGGATAACTGTTAGCATCCTTGCTTAGTTGGAAAGCAAAGCTAAAGGTGTTAGCCGCCAAAATCAGGCCTATTTTAAATATACTTAATGTACTTAATTTAATTAAATGTGGTAAGTAAATTATAATTAAATTAAATTTCTCTCAGATATGGTAAGTAAATTTTAATTTAATTAAATTTCTCTGGGCATGTGGTAAGTAAATTATAATTTAATTATATTTCAAATAAATTTACTTAGCAACAGTACTTGCCAAGTGCGACGATTTGAGGCTTTCCATCCAACTTTGATTCCACTTCTGTTGGTTTCAAAGAAACGCAAAAAAATCGGTTCAATTCAAATGCTTTAACTTTATTATAATGCAGTCTAACATCGTCGTTAGAATCGATAACGTCAAGCCAATTTCTTTCTGTTGTTTTGTGTCCAGTTTAAAGTTAAGCAACAGGATACACATCTCGTACATCATCTACATCTACAGTAGTAAGTTGTTGTTGTTGTTGTAACTTTTTGTCCTTTCGGAGTAACAGTAGCCAACTGCTATAGAGCAGGAAGAGACAGAGGGTTCGGCAGCCTCCTCAACAACAACCCTCTCCTTTTGCTGTCGGTGTGTGCAAGACAACGCCGGTTTGGTTCCCATTTATCTACTTGTCATTGCTGACTGGCCAAGACGCGACTTAAGTACTGTTGTTTGGTATTGCGTTTTCCGTTTGTGTATGTGTATGTGTATACACATGTACCTTCAAATGTGTATGGTATTTTGTGTATACACATTCAACAAAACAATGTGTATTTTTGTGTATATTTGTGTATGTGTATTGTACTGAAAATGCAAATTTTTTGGTAGATTTTGAGCCAGAAATGCTAAGAAAATCAAATCTCTCAATGTCTGTTCTTTAAACCTTGGAATGCTTTGAAATCGAGTTACTTAGGCCATTTGAAGGCTTTATCAGGATATCTACCATTTATTACTGCAGCAAAAACATCGAAATTCTACGATTCTGTTCGAAATTTTAGCATTACTAATTAGTTTCGAAATTCGTTCGAAAGTTCGGAATTTTAGTAAATTATTAAATACCTACCTACCGATTCCAGGTATTTTAATAAATACCCATACCGGGTATACATACCATACCGATTATTTTTGATATATTGTTGGTCTTGCTGTTCCTTGTAGTGGCCGATCTTAGAACAACGTTTACCTCCAACAAATAATTAAATAGACAGGAGAATAATAACACGACCGCTCGCCAGGTAGCCAGACGGAGAGAGTGATGAAAGTTCTAGAGAACAAAGGGCGAGCGGGCTACTAATCACATAGCGCTACAACTACAGTGTTTGGCGCGTACACGGTTACGGTAGGCGTTCCCGGTTGTACATACAACAAGTGGTGTGTATTTGCTAGCTGGCGCAACTACACACCCAACGCCAAACATATCAACCACCTTCTTTCTTCTTGAAGCGAAACCGTCAGTCAGTAGTAGAGCCAGTCTCCTAGACGGTCTGGTGGTTGACGATTCCGCTGAGGGTGGTGTCGTCCTTGTGGTCGCGGCTGAGCTGGTTCTGGCGCAGTGGCCTCAGCTTCGTAGACAGATGGTCCCGGCCGGTCAACAACACGTTGCATGTTGCGCCCGTTCCACTTCTGCTTGTCAGACAGCAAGTAGTTGAATCTGCCGAGCACCTTCACAACCGCTAGCACTTTGTTGCTCCAGGGGCTGAGTCCCTTAGGCGTGTGAGGTCGTCTGGTGCGCACCTTCTGCCCAACAGCGAACAGTTGCCCTGAGCTAGCAGTATTTTGGCTTGGTTGCTGTTGTCTTTGCCGCGGTTGCTTGTCTTCCCCTCCTTCCTCTTTTTGAGCCGTTTTGCGGGGCAGTCTGTAGACTTCCCAGCCCAATCGAGGTCTGCGTCCGAAAAACTTCTGCGCAGGGCTAAGTTCCTGGCCCTCTCGAGGTGTAGCGCGAAAGTGAGCGAGAGATCGCTGAAGGCCTTCTTCCCATGGTAGACTCGAGCTGAACGTCTGAATGTGGTGCTTGATGAATCGATTGAAGACCTCCACGAACGCGTTTTGTTGAGGAGTGTAGACAGGTGTTGTCTCATGGATGATGTCCCGTTCTGTCAGGAAGTTGTGAAACTCGTCACTGACAAACTGTGGTCCGTTATCAGAGATTATTTTGGCTGGGTTGCCAAAACGAGCGAAAATCTCCCTGAGCCAGCGAATGATTCTGCCAGAAGTGGTGTCCTTCGTGCACAGAACCTCTGGGAACTTAGAGTAGTTGTCCACGAGCACAACGATGTTCTTCTGATGAGCGGGGGCATTATCGAATGGCCCTGTGATGTCGATGGAGAGTTCTTCCCACGGCTCCTTCGGTGTGTACAGATGCTGGCCCTGCAGGTGCAGCTTGGGTGCTGACTTGGCCGAGTTGAGACAGTTGCCACAGTTCCTGACGAAACGCTCAGCCTCTGTGGCCATTCCAGGCCACCAGTAGGTCTCTCTGAGCTTCCGTTTGAAAGCAACAATGCCCGGATGCCCTTCGTGAGCCATGGAGAGCAGATCCGGTCGCAAGACTTGTGGAACCACGATCTGGCTGTTGTCTCGGACGACATATCCATGCTCCAGGGAGAGATTGTCACGCAGCGTGTAGAAAGGCGTTGACAGGAGCTGAGGCGGCAGCTTGCGTTTAGCTGGCCACCCTTTGGTGCAGAAACGCTTCACAAGTTGCAGCTGAGGGTCCTGGTCTGTAGCGTTAGCAATTTTCTCGATGGAAAAACCCTTCTTAGTGGTGCTGCAGACTCTAGGCACGTCTGGCACCTTCTGCAGTCTGGACAATGCATCGGCCATGTAGTTTTTGCGTCCGGCCACGAATTCGACTGAGTAGTCAAAAACGTTGAGGCGATGGACCCAACGCTCGAATTTTTGAGAACGGCGTTGGTTGGTCTGCCGGTGCAGCAGAGCTTGCAGAGCCTGGTGGTCCGTGCGTAGTGTGAAGTGACTGCCAAGTAGATACTTCTCCCAGTGTTCGCAGAAAAACATGGCAGTGAATGCTTCACGTTCTGTAGTGTCCCAACAGCGTTTGGTGGGATCAAGAGTGTGGTGGCCAAATGCCACTGGATACTCCTGCCCACAGTGTACCTGAGACAGCATTCCACCTATTCCATAGGCGGACGCATCTGTAGTAACGATGGTTGGTTTCTCCGGATCGAACATTTTGAGTTTGAGCCCTCTGTGGTCGCAGATCAGAGATTTGAGTCAATCGAAGGCAGCTTGCTCCGGCTGCTCCCACTTGAATTTCGTGTCTGCTCGGGTGAGCACACGAAGTGGTTCTGAGGCGTCGGTCAGGCTAGGAACGAACTTGCTCAGGTAGTTGATCGCACCCAAAAAACTCTGCACGTCCAGCTTGTTCTGGGGTCGTTCCATGTTGCGAATCGAGTCCAACTTGTGTGGATCCGGGCTGACCCATCCGTTGGCGATCACATGGCCCAGAAACGAGATGCAGGGTGAGGCGACGGTGCACTTGCTGAGGTTCAGTCAGAGATTTTTTGCATCCAACTTCTGTAGAACCAGCCGTAGAGTGCGGTCGTGCTCCTCTCGATTCCTTCCATAGACAATGATGTCATCTATGTAGGGCTGGCATCCAGGAATCCCAGCAAGCGTTTCGTGAACCAGCTTCTGGAATACAGCTGCAGAATCCTTGAGTCCCATGGGCAACTTACTGTATGCATAGTAGCCCGACGGTGTGGCTGTAGTTGTTAGCAACTGAGACTCATCATCAAGCTCGATGTTGAAATAGGCCTTCCGCAGGTCTATTTTGCTGAACACTGTAGCAGCAGCGAGGTGCGTGTACAGCAAATCCTGGATGTTGGGTTGTGGATACAGCACTGGATCCACGTTTTTGTTGAGTGGAGACAGGTCGGAAGTGATGCGTACAGCAGTAGAATCGTCTGCTTTTGCCACCACGACCATTCCATGCACGTAGTCTGAGTGTGCGACCTTCTCCCAGATACCTTGCTCCTCCATTTCCTTGACTGCCTTCTCTGCTAGTTGCTCGAAGCGCACTGGAATGGAGCGAACTGGTTGGGCGGGTGGTACCTGCGCATCAGGTTTCAGCCGGATTCTGTGCTTGAATCTGGGAAAAGTGCCGATAGCTGTGCTCGTGAGCTTGGGAAAGCTGTGTAGCAGCGACAGCAATCCTGCTTTCTCCCAGGTCTGAGTATCCTTGGCGGCTAGCGTAGGAGTACAGACGTCAGAGATATCTGCTGGTGGCGCACTGCTGGCGGGAGCACCGTCGTTGACATCCTCTGGTGAGTTGGACTTGGTGACTGCACGGACAATGCTGTTTTTGGCCTGGATAGTGATATACACTGGATCCAGCGCACGCATTGCATCCATGCCTAGTGTATTGGTGCAGGAATCACCAAACACGTACACGGACACGTTGGCAGTTCGTCCTTGGAAGAAGAGTTGTGCAGGAAATTGTCCTTCGATGGGCACTTCTGACTGGTCGAAATTAACGATCGGGTCAGCCGTTTGCAGTTTGGTGGCCCGGAAGTGCTTATGGAACTCATCCCGAGTGATTCCAGTGACGTCCGAGCCTGTGTCGACCATCAAACGCAGTGGTTCGGCAGGAGCATCATCAGTAGAGGCGATGTGAACCTCACAATAAGGTGGTTGAGTGTGCAAAGCATTGACACTCTTCCTGCCCTTTTTGTGATTGCTGCGCATCTGGTGAGTGAGTCGACAGTGTTGTTTAGCCGGAGGGCGCGAGGTAGAGCAAGGGTTGCTCCTACAGACTCGCTGGAAGTGGCCCTCCTTACCACATTTTTTGCAGGTCTGACCACGGGCGCGGCATCTGGAATCCCTGCTGTCTGCGTGAGAGGAATCTCCACAATGCCGGCAGACTCTCTTACCGGTTGGCTGACGGTTGACTGAGGTACTGGGGCGTACCGGCGTAGGTCTGGGTCCTGTGTGCTGCGCGGAGCTAGGTCCCTTGCCCCAGTTGTACCGGTGGTGTGAGGTAGCGCTGATCTGCGATGACCCGGGTGCCATGTTTGCAGCATCCTTTTTGGCGCTCTCATCAGCCAATGTGAGTGCAGTGAATTTGTCCAAATCCACTGCGTCGAGGGCGAGCAGTTTCTCCTGTGTAGCACGGCTGTGTAGGCCGCGCACCAGTTGTATTGCTAGCAGGTAGTCGATTAAGGTGCGTTCCTCGATGCGTCGTGTCCCCTGGTCGACAGGGAACGTGCACTGCTGGATCAAGGTCCTGAGTACGCGGATGTACTCAGTGACTGACTCGGTAGACCCTTGTGAGTGCTGCATAAAGTCGAACAGGGCCCGTACCGGGTTGACAGGCCTGTAGAAAGTCTCCCGAGCGGCTGCCAGGAACTCCTCGAAACTGGCATCTGGATCGGCGTTGAACACAGGGTGACTGGCGAATTGGGGAAGCGCGGCTGTCCCCAAGAACGAGAGAAGAAAGTCGTTCTTCTCGATGTCCGTCAATTTCGCGGTGTTGTCCCTGGTTGCGTCCAGTCCAGTGAGAAACGCGTTGAATAGCCGCTCCCAGAGTGGCCATTTGAGAGGTGGATGGTCGTCGACTGTCTGCCAATAAGGTTGAGGTGCCGGGATGTGTGCCCGGCGGTTGGACATCGCGGCAGTGACGATTTGTAGCTGCTGGCACGTAGACAAGTGACAGCCACAATCCAGTAGCTGTCGTTGTGTTTTCGAAGAGAACCGGCTCTACCACACGTACAGCTGGCGTGTGGAGACAGGTTTGCGCACTGTAGAACGAAGAGAGCCGGCGCTAACACACGTACAGCCAATGTAGGAGTAGGCGGTACCGTGTGTAGGCAGGTTGATGCGATTTCGAAGAGGACCGGCGCTACCACACGTACAGCCGCGAATGTAGGAGTAGGCGGTACCGTGTGTAGGCAGGTCGGCGCAAATTCGAAGAGGACCGGCGCTGCAGCACATACAACCAACGTAGCAGTCGGCAACGTCTGTAGGCAGGTCGTAGGAAAGGCTGTGGTCGTCCACCACCGGCCGGAACGTAGAAAGAAGAGGGCACATAGGAAGATACTGACCGACAGTGCCTCCTCCTGTAGGTTAGTGTAGGCGACACCAACCGATGATCTGTGCCAAGCTGGTTGTAGAAATCGTCCTCTTCGCTACCACCGGGCTGGTAGTAGCGGTAGAAAAGCTTCGTTGGTCGCTACCACCTGGTAGAGTCCTGCACGGGCCGACTTTTTGGCGGATTTTTAAATTTTTAGATGGGCCCGGCCCGGCCCGGCCCGGGGGTCTTGGTAGGCCCGGCCCGGCCCGGCCCGGCAAATTTGAAATTGACTTAAAATCGACTGCAAATGGTGTTGTGATGACTTGTGCATGGTTGGCTTAGGCTGCCATTCAATATAGTGATGATACGGTGCTTCAACTTTAATACAAGTAAATATCTTCGGCTCATCTGGAATGCAAGTCATTAAAGCAACAAAACAACGCATACACAGCTTTAACACTCAAAGATTGTCTCTTAAGACTACAACACGAAAATTAAATCAGACTTAAATCAAATTCTTTCTAAATTGGGGAGATCACTCGAATTTCAAAGTAGTGATCTCCCTATCTAAATATGGTGAAATATTTTTCAAACGCAAACGTATGCGCAGATTTCATGAACAGCGCCAATTTATGGTCACATGTCTTTGGCGCACAGACTAAGGCGGGCGCTATTTTTATTAGTGCATACAACTTGCTAGTATGTATGGACGAATATTTTTAGTAAAGCCGCCAACAATGGCAGGCCCGGCCCGGCCCGGCCCGGGAGTTCCAAATCTCAGGCCCGGCCCGGCCCGGCCCGGCTCTAACCTTCATTCGACCCGCCCGGCCCGGGCCGGGTCCGGGCCGACAAATGCAGGTCTCTACCACCTGGTTGGCGGTAGGTGTAGAAACTCTTCTTTTTCGCTACCGCCGGGTTGGCAGTAGGCGTCGAAAGTCTTCTTTTTTCTTTCTTCCGCGATCGTCGAATGCCACCGTTGGTCGCCAGTTGATATATTGTTGGTCTTGCTGTTCCTTGTAGTGGCCGATCTTAGAACAACGTTTACCTCCAACAAATAATTAAATAGACAGGAGAATAATAACACGACCGCTCGCCAGGTAGCCAGACGGAGAGAGTGATGAAAGTTCTAGAGAACAAAGGGCGAGCGGGCTACTAATCACATAGCGCTACAACTACAGTGTTTGGCGCGTACACGGTTACGGTAGGCGTTCCCGGTTATACATACAACAAGTGGTGTGTATTTGCTAGCTGGCGCAACTACACACCCAACGCCAAACATATCAATTTTGGCAATACCCAGTAGTGATGTAAAAAATTAATTTAATTGTAATTGAAATTCGCATAATTGGCCCGTTTTTAATTTCAATTCAATTAATTTAATTTAATTGAAATTCAAAAGTTGGGCCATAATTTAATTGTAATTTAATTGAAATTCGCCTGGAATTTCAATTATATTTTCAATTATTTGCTGGGGTGAATGTAAGGAAATGCGTAAGTATTAATGATGACGGCGCTAATGACTACAAACAAAAACCTATTTAAGGTTTGTCACCTCACTTTGTTTGGTAATATTTTATGCTCTGCTTTTTATTTCGTAGTTCATAAAACAGTCAGGCACATAACGCCGTTTATGGTACCGACACCATATAAGGTGCCGGTGCCATATATGGTACCAGTACCTAGGGTAGTGGTACCATATATGGTACCGTACCGTGTACGTATGGTACCACCACAGGCCTCCAAACGTGGGGGTACCATATATGGTGCCGGTACCATATCTAGTACCACCACAGTCGCCGAACGTGGGGGCACCATATACTGTACAGTATAGATAAAAAAAAAATGTCCCATCGCTTTTTCGGCCTTCACTCAAACGTTTCGTTCTCAGTCACTTCTTTACCAATTTGGTTCAAATTTTCAGGAAAAATTAACAACATGGTTGGCTAAATATTCTGCAAATGTGGTGCCAAAATTCCGACTCATACTGGTTTTATGACCCGAAAACTAGGAATGAGGGTGGTCCACGCAAATTTATTTTTTTTCGGTAATACAAGGAGTACAGGACTGAAACTTGCAGGAATGATTGGTGTTGCTATTGGGCATAACATACTAAGCGGGCAGCCCTGTAGCTCAAAGGGCACTAAAATGGGGGAATTTCAAAATCATGACGAAATATGACTTTTCTTCGTAAAACCGGCAAAATGACGATTCTAAAGATTTTCAATTTTCATAAAACGCTGCAGGGATGGTTACTATGGTGTGGAACAGAGCTCAAATATCAGGTTCATTTATTTGTCGAACTTCCTGCTACAATCTATGTTCATTAACAACAGATTCAGTGCTTTGATTCTAGAAGGTGCAGATTTCTTAACTATGGGATTTTCACTTATGTTTTTGAAATTCCCCCATTTTAGTGCCCTTTGAGCTACAAGGCTGCCCGCTTAGTATGTTATGCCCAATAGCAACACCAATCATTCCTGCAAGTTTCAGACCTGTACTCCTTGTATTACCGAAAAAAAATAAATTTGCGTGGACCACCCTCATTCCTAGTTTTCGGGTCATAAAACCAGTATGAGTCGGAATTCTGGCACCACACTTGCAGAATATTTAGCCAACCATGTTGTTAATTTTTGCTGAAAATTTGAGCCAAATCGGTAAAGAAGTGACTGAGAACGAAACGTTTGAGTGAAGGCCGAAAAAGCGATGGGACATTTTTTTTATCTATACTGTATGGTACCACCGGCACCTTATAATGGTGTTGGTACCATAAACGGGTTAAGTGCCTGACTGTAAAAGTCACAACAGTGATTTGTTGGTGTATGGTGGGTTTTGGCGAAGGTACCCAGGAAGTGATGTTGCTCAAAAATGCTGAAAACCTTTACATTAAGTACTGAAAATAATGAAATATCTGTAAATTTACCACAGAATGTCATTTTATGCGTTTTTAAAGGTTAAAATTTTCTTGCCTGTTGGGATAACAGGCTAACCAGGTGTCTGTAAGCTTTTACCTGGACATTTTTCGAAGTCCTGGGTCACTGTTACTGTCTTTTAACAGAAAAATACAACAATTTTCAAAAAATTGAAAAAATAATTGAAAAAAATTGCATAATTGAAGTTTTCCGAGGTTCCATAATTTAACTGAAAATATAATTGTAATTGAAAATAATGGAAAACTATTTCAATTAATTTAATTTAATTTAATTGAAATTAAAAAAGGAGCCCATAATTTAATTGTAATTGAATTGAAATTCAAATTCCATAATTTTACATCACTAATACCCAGGTATTTGAGAATCGCTATTTTTTGTCCAGTTCAGTACAATTTTTATCAAAAATTCCCTGTGATCACGATGTTTTCTTTGTAATTTTGTATTTTTGGGGCATGCAGAAACACATTCTATTAGGATATCCATTCAAAATATCGAATTTGAAGGATTTTTATTTCTCTGTCTGATCCAACTCCCTGTCCCAAACTTGCTTTGTCATTAGAAAGCGTTGGGCTAATTTTGGCTTAACTTCACACTGCTCCATAATAATCAAGTCTCTACAGTATGTACTTCATGTACAGGACATTCTCAATCAACAAAATAGCCCCGCATTTTGACTGTCTCGTTAGATCTCCATACTGTATTGTGGACCTTAAAACTACGTACAGGACAATGGAAGCATTTCTCTTAGCCAAAGTTATTTATAGAAACAATTTTCACTCCAGCAAAACTAAAAAAATAATTTCAAAAATTCCATAAAAACTGCAAACCCCATTGCTTTTGATGGATTTAATAGCTTCTGACCTTTGAAATGACTAAATCCATGGCCTTGTAAATGGGAAATTCAGTGTTTTGACCTCGTAAAAGTTTTCAGCAAATACCGAATTAATACCGGTATACCGGTATTTTTGCGAATACCTACCCGATCCCGATCCGATCCGATGTGGCGGGGGCCGTACGATGCACAGCCCTACGATCAGACCTGCACGGTCCATTTCGTGACCCCTGATATCGTCATCTCGGACGTTTCCCTTCTTTCACTGCCAAGCCACTTAAGCCATGCTGTTGGGCGCCAGGTACTAAGAGAGTGCCTGGCGTGGTGACGTCATGGTGCCGACAGCTCCCAACGGCCGCCCAGCCAAGTGGCCAAACCGGTATTGGCCTTATTGCTGGTTTCTCCTCAGACGGCTCCTGACGTCGTTGATCTTCCCTCCAACGCGGCATGCTTTTTAGAGCGGCTTTCGGTGCAACGGCAGATCCAGTTGGTTCCCATTTTACTTACTCGCTGTAACCAGTTTTCGGTGGCCTGGGTGGAGCTTTATGCCGGCGACCAACTCTTTGCGGCAAGAAACTTGCCCCGCCGAGTGGATGAGCGCACGACGTCGCGCACAGTGGCCATGCGGCCTAAACCACTACACCAACTGTGCCGGCGAATACCTACCCATACCGAACCGATTCCTGGGTATGCCGAAAAATACCTACCCATACCGACCGATTCCTGAAAATCCCATACCCCAACAACAGTAGCTGTATCCTTGGCCTTGCTTTTCTGCCAGTAAACTGTGTTCCGTGGATCTGGGACAACTACAAATAGCTATGTCGCCCTCTCTCTTTCCCTCCTCTTCCTTCAAGTAGCTTCCAACTAGTGTACCTACACCTCCAGCTCGTACCAGTTGACCTACGTATGCGGAGAATGGCATGGAGGAAATAGATAAAACGATTGTGGCCGGGGCCGCATGCAGAGAACTCCCTGAGAAAGGCAACCGCAGCTGTTCGCACGAAGTTGCCGTGAGGTTAGATGTTCAAAGTGGAGCGCCTCCCACTTTGGTGAGCTGCCGAAAATTGATACACATTTATTTATTGGCGCATTAAAGAGCCAGTTTTTTTCCAAGTATCGACTCTTCCCGGAAAAATCTCAACTTTTGCCTCCAATTTGGCTAAAATTTTGTATTTTGGTTTAATTTGACCTAAAAAGACATTTTATCACCTTTCCGGTCATTTTTGAGAGGGGCACTTTTTCGACCAAACCTCAGCTTTCGGCTTTCAGTTCGGGAACGAATCAAACGTAGGAAGTTGGGGATTGCATATTTAGAATCAGAAGAGCGTTCTCTTTAAAACGATACCCTACTCGACCAGATTGCAGACAAAAATGTAAAAGATCGAGTCGATGTCACTGTTGCCGTTTAGCATTTTAAAATTGGAAAGTGGATTTTATGTTTATTGAGATAAAGAGATAAGGTTTATGGTAGAAATAAGGTGGGGAATATGGAAGAAGGGGGTAATATATGTGTGTGGTATTAAAGAAGTGGGGGTTTGTGTATATAAAAGTGGAGTGGGGGAATATATGTAAGTATAGAAAAAAAATGTATGTTTTGGTTAAAGTTTGTTAGTATTAATTTGGTAATTTTAGGAAAAATTAAAATGGTTGGTAGAAATGTGGTGAAAATTGAATATGGTTTATGAGAAAAAGGATGAGGGTGGTAATATTTTTGGTATAAAGGAGTAAGGAGAATGAGGATGATTGGTGTTTGGGATAATATAAGCGGGCAGCCCTGTAGCTCAAAGGGCACTAAAATGGGGAATTTCAAAATCATGACGAAATATGACTTTTCTTCGTAAAACCGGCAAAATGACGATTCTAAAGATTTTCAATTTTCATAAAACGCTGGGGATGGTTACTATGGTGTGGAACAGAGCTCAAATATCAGGTTCATTTATTTGTCGAACTTCCTGCTACAATCTATGTTCATTAACAACAGATTAAGTGCTTTGATTCTAGAAGGTGCAGATTTCTTAACTATGGGATTTTCAATTATGTTTTTGAAATTCCCCATTTTAGTGCCCTTTGAGCTACAAGGCTGCCCGCTTAGTATGTTATGCCCAATAGCAACACCAATCATTCCTGCAAGTTTCAGACCTGTACTCCTTGTATTACCGAAAAAAAATAAATTTGCGTGGACCACCCTCATTCCTAGTTTTCGGGTCATAAAACCAGTATGAGTCGGAATTCTGGCACCACACTTGCAGAATATTTAGCCAACCATGTTGTTAATTTTTGCTGAAAATTTGAGCCAAATCGGTAAAGAAGTGACTGAGAACGAAACGTTTGAGTGAAGGCCGAAAAAGCGATGGGACATTTTTTTATCTATACTGTATGGTACCACCGGCACCTTATAATGGTGTTGGTACCATAAACGGGTTAAGTGCCTGACTGTAAAAGTCACAACAGTGATTTGTTGGTGTATGGTGGGTTTTGGCGAAGGTACCCAGGAAGTGATGTTGCTCAAAAATGCTGAAAACCTTTACATTAAGTACTGAAAATAATGAAATATCTGTAAATTTACCACAGAATGTCATTTTATGCGTTTTTAAAGGTTAAAATTTTCTTGCCTGTTGGGATAACAGGCTAACCAGGTGTCTGTAAGCTTTTACCTGGACATTTTTCGAAGTCCTGGGTCACTGTTACTGTCTTTTAACAGAAAAATACAACAATTTTCAAAAAATTGAAAAAATAATTGAAAAAAATTGCATAATTGAAGTTTTCCGAGGTTCCATAATTTAACTGAAAATATAATTGTAATTGAAAATAATGAAAACTATTTCAATTAATTTAATTTAATTTAATTGAAATTAAAAAAGGAGCCCATAATTTAATGTAATTGAATTGAAATTCAAATTCCATAATTTTACTCACTAATACCCAGGTATTTGAGAATCGCTATTTTTGTCCAGTTCAGTACAATTTTTATCAAAAATTCCCTGTGATCACGATGTTTTCTTTGTAATTTTGTATTTTTGGGGCATGCAGAAACACATTCTATTAGGATATCCATTCAAAATATCGAATTTGAAGGATTTTTATTTCTCTGTCTGATCCAACTCCCTGTCCCAAACTTGCTTTGTCATTAGAAAGCGTTGGGCTAATTTTGGCTTAACTTCACACTGCTCCATAATAATCAAGTCTCTACAGTATGTACTTCATGTACAGGACATTCTCAATCAACAAAATAGCCCCGCATTTTGACTGTCTCGTTAGATCTCCATACTGTATTGTGGACCTTAAAACTACGTACAGGACAATGGAAGCATTTCTCTTAGCCAAAGTTATTTATAGAAACAATTTTCACTCCAGCAAAACTAAAAAAATAATTTCAAAATTCATAAAAACTGAAACCCCATTGCTTTTGATGGATTTAATAGCTTCTGACCTTTGAAATGACTAAATCCATGGCCTTGTAAATGGGAAATTCAGTGTTTTGACTGTAAAGTTTTAGAATCGATTATACCGGTATACCGGTATTTTTGCGAATACCTACCCGATCCCGATCCGATCCGATGTGGCGGGGGCCGTACGATGCACAGCCCTACGATCAGACCTGCACGGTCCATTTCGTGACCCCTGATATCGTCATCTCGGACGTTTCCCTTCTTTCACTGCCAAGCCACTTAAGCCATGCTGTTGGGCGCCAGGTACTAAGAGAGTGCCTGGCGTGGTGACGTCATGGTGCCGACAGCTCCCAACGGCCGCCCAGCCAAGTGGCCAAACCGGTATTGGCCTTATTGCTGGTTTCTCCTCAGACGGCTCCTGACGTCGTTGATCTTCCCTCCAACGCGGCATGCTTTTTAGAGCGGCTTTCGGTGCAACGGCAGATCCAGTTGGTTCCCATTTTACTTACTCGCTGTAACCAGTTTTCGGTGGCCTGGGTGGAGCTTTATGCCGGCGACCAACTCCTTGCGGCAAGAAACTTGCCCCGCCGAGTGGATGAGCGCACGACGTCGCGCACAGTGGCCATGCGGCCTAAACCACTACACCAACTGTGCCGGCGAATACCTACCCATACCGAACCGATTCCTGGGTATGCCGAAAAATACCTACCCATACCGACCGATTCCTGAAAATCCCATACCCCAACAACAGTAGCTGTATCCTTGGCCTCGCTTTTCTGCCAGTCAACTGTGTTCCGTGGATCTGGGACAACTACAAATAGGTATGTCGCCCTCTCTCTTTCCCTGCTCTTCCTTCAAGTAGCTTCCAACTACCTACACCTCCAGCTCGTACCAGTTGACCTACGTATGCGGAGAATGGCATGGAGGAAATAGATAAAACGATTGTGGCCGGGGCCGCATGCAGAGAACTCCCTGAGAAAGGCAACCGCAGCTGTTCGCACGAAGTTGCCGTGAGGTTAGATGTTCAAAGTGGAGCGCCTCCCACTTTGGTGAGCTGCCGAAAATTGATACACATATATTTATTGGCGCATTAAAGAGCCAGTTTTTTTCCAAGAATCGACTCTTCCCGGAAAAATCTCAACTTTTGCCTCCAATTTGGCTAAAATTTTGTATTTTGGTTTAATTTGACCTAAAAAGACATTTTATCACCTTTCCGGTCATTTTTGAGAGGGTCACTTTTTCGACCAAACCTCAGCTTTCGGCTTTCAGTTCGGGAACGAATCAAACGTAGGAAGTTGGGGATTGCATATTTAGAATCAGAAGAGCGTTCTCTTTAAAACGATACCCTACTCGACCAGATTGCAGACAAAAATGTAAAAGATCGAGTCGATGTCACTGTTGCCGTTTAGCATTTTAAAAATTCGAAAGCACTGACTTAAACCGTAGCTGCCTTCTCTAATCTAAACGTTCATCTAAGTGAAATTAGGGATGGCCAAAGCACGTCCGCGCGGCGCGGAATAGAAAATACAAAATCACAACCAAAAAGTGGTCCAAAACGGTTTTTGCAACTTCAAGCGCAAATGCTTTTTTGTGTTCCGTTATTGATAGGGGGATGTGATGTATTTATATGAAACAGAGTGTTAGCTATCGAATAAGATGCATTTTGAATCATAATTCGGCCGTTAAAGGGCATTTTCCTCTCGAAAACTGAATTCGTCGTTTTTCAATGGCCATTTTCTGCTAAAAGGAGAGTTGATTCAAATTTTGTTCAACCGGATTTAAAATCAGCGTAACTCGTTACCTATATATCACCGCTTTTTTTCTTTCCGCACTTCGGCATGGTCCCCACAAATTTGATTCTTTCTTAACTACTGAAAATGGGCATTTTCGTGGATTTTTTTCATGTTCCTCGTTCTTGTGAAAAAACGACGAATTCGGCGCAAGATGTTCAATCGGTTCCGTGTGCAGTAGACTTCTAACTTTCGAATGATATAAGAATTTGCTCTCTGCTCTTTGCCGTTAACCCCACAAACGGTGTTGAAGTTTCTGTAACCCTTAATTTTTGCCATTTCAGGCTTTTATTGTACGCAACACTTGCAATCATACTTTTTCGCATTAATTTAGCTGGGCGACGAATATTCACATCTTTCTAGTAGATTTTAAACAATCAAGTTGGTTTCACCTTCGTAACTCGCGCCATAGAAAATCAGTCACCGCTGGGACGGCGACCAAGTTATAAACACTAATTTACGCGATTAGACCCACGCGGCTGTTTTGAACCTGCATTTCTCCGATTCTTCATGAAATTAAGTGCGCTTTTTTGCGTAAATAATCGCATCCGGTCATGCTATTGCCGTTTTAGCATAAATTTTTGCTTGTAGCGCGAGTTATTCAAATCTGTTGCCCATGTTTTGATATGGTACCAAGTGCGCCATACAAAAGTTCTTCGCAGACGGACGTTTTTAGATCGCATTTTTTAAATTTTTGATTGAATCAAGTGCGGTTTTTTGCGTAAATTATCGCATCCGGTCATGTTATCGGCGGTTTTAGCATAATTTTTTTGCTGTAGCGTGAATTTTTTAAAACCGTTGGCCATACCTAGTGAAATTGAGAAAATGTAAGACCAATGGCTTCAAATCGAGACTACATGTACTGTACATGCACTGCACTGTTAGTTTCTGATAGAGCAGATTTGTAGAGTGCCATATATGGTAACCCGGATACTATAAATGGATTCACTTTTATTTCTGCAAAACCCTAAGTGCCATATATAGTTCCCGGCATACATGTAACAGGTCATCCGCCGATGGGGTGAGGGGGTTGGGGGGTCTGGCGCCGGCCGGGGGGGTCTGAGCCAAAATTTTGGGAGGGGGTAGGGCACTAAAAAACGCTCAAAAATCGAAAAAATCGCAATTTTTGGGCTAAAATTCGCCAAAAATCGCTAATTTGGGCTGAAATACAGCTAAAAAGTGCTGTTTTGCAGGTGATTTGGGCAATTTTTGTGTCTGAAATTCTAAAAAATTGCAAAAATTTGCTCAAAAATTTACTTGCCAGGAAAATCGGAGGGGGGGGGGTCGGCCAAATCGTCTCGGGGAGCCCATCCGGGGGGTCTGGCCTAAGTCGGGTGGGGGGCAGACCCCCCAGACCACTCTTTTACATGTATGGTTCGCGGGTACTATAAACAGCACTATTACGTAATTTTCTCACGCCCCTAAAAGCGCATTTCCAGGCCATTTGGAGCTTTTTTTTTAAATTTTCAACCCCCTCTGACTGGTCAAAACCCCTTCCCCTACCCCCTCCTCCAAGTCGGCCCGGAGCTGTTACATGTATGTATGTTCGGCAGTCCTTTTTCACATACAGAACAAGTATGCATAGTAAAAAAGACGGCTTGGAGATAAGTTCAGGCAGAGACGTCCAGTAAGACTGACTGGCTTTGCCACAGGCACAGTGCGCAGTCAGATCTGGCTTGATTAATTGTCGTCCTTCCACTGTTTTACTGCCGAGACCTGTCTGTCTGACGTTCCCAGAACAGACGCGCTCACGGATTTGAGATTGGCTCGTGCGTCAGTTAGAGAGCAAGAGCGGTTGCCCTCTAGACTGTTTGTTGAAGCTGAAGGGAAAACGACGGAACAAGAGCAGGTCGATCTGAGTGGTGTGACGGCGCAAGAAAATCGAGTGAGTCCTACATAATGTAGCAGTGCTATAGACACAGGAGCGCTCTTGGTACAGTTTAGGGAGTTGCTGATGTTGTGTGCGATCGAAAGCTGTGTTCCGGTCAGATGCAGGTGCTATGAGAACGAAAACACCGACCAGTTCGGCAGCAACACATCCCTCACCATCACTGTCTTCTTCCCAAACCAATCAGCGAGTCTACCATGCAATATACCTATGTACGTGTACAAACCAAACAGAGGTCATCCGTTTTAACTGTCAACTGGCTCAGAAATAACTATTTTTTTACTTAAAATTCGCTTGAAAAGGCTTTGAAAACCGAATCTGGCGTTTCGACTGCTAATGTGTAAGAGAAATCGGTGTTTTTGGAAGCCCTTTTTACAGTTTTTTTGACGAAAGTTTTTATTGATTTAAAATTTAAAATAAAATTAGTAGAGTGGTTAGTAGATAAAAGATGACTAGCAGCTGGATCTGATGTCACTGTTTGTTTGTAGAGGCAGTTTTCTTAGCACTGATTGATTTAGAGCAAGTACTACATGATACGTCTCTTGTTACGGGCTCAGAATGTCAAAGAAACGTAGGTATTTACCCCAAGTTTGCTTAAAAGCGTCTTCTTTTTTCAGCATTTTGCTTGCAAAAAATGCAGTTTTTAAACTAGCCTTAACAAAGTGTTGAAACGTCATGACTGACAGCTCTTTGACTTCATTTCTTGATAGGTTGTAGATAAACTGCTTTGCATAAATGCCTAGCAAGTTCAACACCTTAGAATCAACGTGTAAGTCATACTCTTGACCAAAAAGCGCAGTAATCAGGTCGAAGGAGGTCTGCTGATGGTCTACGTCATTAATGAGTGCTTCCAGCATTCTCCATACTCGTTTTGCAAGTGGACAGTAATATAACATATGTTCAACGGTTTCCGTGCTACCTAAATGGCACTGTTTGCACTGCTTATCTTCCACTATTCTCCTGTAATACAAATACTGCTTGGTGGGAATAATCCTGTGCACAACACGATACTGAAAGTTACGCAGTCTAACGTCGCTAGATACAGTATGAGCTCGTCTACATGCTTTTTCAAACAGCTCTCCCGACACCCAGTACTTTTCATACCATCTTTGTTTGGCTGTCGCATTTTCATACAATTTTGAAAGCTTGTATTTTTTGTACAAGGATGTACTTATTTTGTTTGGTTCATATAGAACTGGGTCATATCTTTCATAGTCTTCCAGTAGTTCGTCCCATTTACTGTTTTAAAAGTATCACAAAACGTACCCATTTTGGGTACAGGTAAGTATTTTGAGATGCCCAATTTTTGGGTACGAGTACGAGTAAGTATTGCCAAAATACCCAAGTGTACTCGAGTATGAGTATTTTTGGGTATTTTCCAGGCAGATAATTGCAGAAAATCGAATAATAAATGAAAATGGGCAAAGTTTACATATTTGCATGAAACAGAAGAGTTTTATTGATCTTACAAACGACATAGAAGGAAGAATTTAATCTAACAAATAGCCTCTGCAACAATCTGACGGTTCACCTTCAACATCAATTCGTTCTCGAGGTTCTGAGCCCCTAAGCGGTGCCTGCGCTTAGCTAAACAGATACTTAGACTGAGAAAACACACGGTCAATGAAAGCAGAAGATGCCGGAACAGATAACACATCAGTCGCAACCTTATAGAGCTGGAAGTGCAAGCTTTTTGCTTCCACCATTTTACGGAGTCTAAAGCTTCCACTTTTTGTTCAGGAATATAATCTTTGACATAATTTGACAACTCCTGCTCAATCATTTCAGTAAGGCCTTTGCTACCACTGGTTGAACTAGCAAGCTGAGACGACTTTGCCAACAATTTTCCGTAGAAGGACCGCTTCTGTCCACTACAAAGCGCCGAAATTGAAAATATTTCCCATTTTATAATCAACTGAGTAAAACAAAATACTTGGGTATCATAGTAAAATGATGGGTAAGTACGAGTAAGTATTCCAAAAAATACTTGAGCATGGGTACGGGTAAGTACCAGCAAAAATACTCAAGTGTACCCAAGTATGGGTATTTTTGGGTATACTTTTAAAACAGTAGTCCCATTGGCCCAAGATTTGATTCCGCCATCTAACAGGAAGTGCTGTCCACATTTTGGTCCATTGCTTTTTATCTATTATCAAACCAGGATACCGATTTAGCACTCCCTGATAGCTCAAAAAGTTACCATCATCTCCCAACAAGTCACGGACCTTAGTCAAACCGTTGGCTTTCATAACCGGATTATAATACATACGTTTCGGCTGCCCTGTCTTGACATCTCGGTTATTGAAAATACTTCTTGCAAGTAGCGGTTGATTCTCAGGGTTGCTAAACAAAACATTGTCCCAATATTCCGTATAAACTTTCAGTATTTCACTGTAAAATAGAGAGACCAGATTTTTCAACTCATTCCAGTTGTATCGACTTGTAAGTATGTTGTTTATCCCGCCGTTCTTATCAAGTTTTCTCAATCCTACAGTATGCCACTTGCGAGCGTTATCTTTCGCGAGCCTAATTACCCATTTCAACTTAACTGAGTCATTAATAACCTGAACACTCGGCGCTTTAAGACCTCCAAGATGATATTCTTGTATTAATGTCTTCATTTTTTACTTTAGGTTTGCCATCCCTCCAGATAAACCTGTAAAGAGCTTTTCCAATTTGTTTTTTTCCAAATCCGAGATTTTAAGCACCGTCATTGGGTAGATCAGTTGTGATAATCCCAGTGTTCGAGCTACATTTATGCGACCTTC
>JASANB010007977.1:0-11237 GCA_030248155.1 Sabatieria punctata
CAATGTCTTACTTGAAAACCTGTGCATAGACGAGCAACTTTTCCTACCAGAACTGCCTTATGGGGAACGCTCCTCAAAGAGACGGGTGCTGTGCCTGTATGGCATCCCTGTCCATGAAACAGAAGCCAACATAGAAACATGGTTAAAGGAAAAGGGACTCAAGCTGACTGGAGGTTTCCGTTGGCTGACCTATCCAGAAACAACCATCCGCACCACAGGTAGATCGATCCAGAAAGAAGCTCCCAGAGAGCTGGAGATTCCAGGTTTTGCCTGGTACCAATCATCCATGGTCAGGAAGAGGAAAATCAACATCTGGTACTGGGGAATGGAGCGCTGGTGCAAGCGGTGCCTCAAAAAAGGACATGACAGTAAACACTGCAATCCACCAGAAGCCAAGACTGCTGAGGAGGTAGTCACAGTCCTAATCGATGAAGTACCAGCTGAGGAAGGTCAAGAGCGGCCAGTAGCTCATATCGAGACACCACATTTGCCAAAAGGAAGCTACAGCAAGGTAGCTAGGAGTTCAGCAGTGGTTTTGCCACCTGAAAAACAACAGCTTAAGGACAGACTGCACACTGAGTATGGCAACAATGTCACTGCCTTCTTTACCAAAAGCTTTGTTTTCTCAAATCACTACCCCTGCAAGTTTGTTGTGGATGGAGAGACTTTCACTTCCACAGAGCAGTACCTCTTCGTCAAAAAGGCCAGGCATTGTGGCAAAAAGAAGACAGAGCAGCAGATGAAAGAAAACAATGATGCAGCTTCAGTAAAGAGGCTAGGTGAACAGATTCACTGGCCAGACACCACGCAGGAGTGGTACAAGTTCGCTGAACAGCAGCTGGAGGTAGCCAATGAGGCAAAGTTCAGGCAAAACTCAGAACTACGCCATCAACTTTTCTTGACATGTGGCACCAGACTGGTGGAAGCATGTGCAGACAAGTTGTGGGGAAGTGGCCACAGACTAGGAGACCCTAAAAACAACAACCCTGATGAATGGACTGGACTCAATGTGTTCGGTGACCTACTGACACATCTGCGAAGAAGACTCATCAGTGAATATCCAGCAGAATCTAAAGAAGCTAGAGAAGCAAAAAAGGTGTAAAACGTGTGCTCAGTGCCTTTCTCAGTGATGATAGTGCAGATGTGACTGGTAAATTAGCTAAGCATTAGTTGTTTATCCAGTGTATAGGATTGCACAGATTAGTATACTGCCAATGCCAATGTAATACAGTTACCTACTTGATACTTGTTGATTAAAAAAAAATACCCAAAAACTTGAGCTATTCAATACCGCCGTTAGCACCCGATCCATGATGATTGTGGTGCAATATTCGCGATGCTATGCGAATGACGTGCATGGCAGTTGGTGTCCTCTTTGACGTCGTTTGGGTGTGAACTAAACGATTCGGTAGATGTACCGCTTGATGGCCGCTATGCTATTTTAGAATTGGAATTCCGTTTACGGTATTAATGATTTCGTTTTGGCCACTTTTAAATTTCGCGCTGACTTTGTGGCATGTAACTACAGCCATGTGAAGCGTATGATTACGGTGTTCAGTTATTTGTTTGTGGGCCTACATTTTGTTTCAAATTTCGCGCTGACTTTGTGGCGTGTAACTACAGCCATGTGAAGCATATGATTACGGTGTTCAGATATTTGTTTGTATGAGCCAGTACATAAATCGCCTGCTCGAAAAGTCGATGCGGTACGGACAAGCGGTGTGATGTGGTACACAGTTTTGTTTGGTGAAATCGCCTAATCGCCTAATCTGCTGGAAACTTGAAAAACAACAAAAAATTGTGCAGCAAGAAAACGGAAAATTCAGTAGGGGGCCGTCCATAAATTTCGAAGTTCGGTGAGGGGGTGGGGGGTTGGTGCAAAAACTTTGCCTAGCTTCGCATGGGGGTGGGGGTACAAGATTTATATCCTGCGTAGCATGTACGCATGTATCACGATCAGCTTTTTTATAGCATGTATCACATTACATACGCCTGTATCACGATCAACTTTCTTATGCGCGCGAAGCGCGCAATGGCGTCTAGTAGTCTAGAAAAGTAGAGTAGACATAAGTGAAGTGTGTTTTAGGGCCGCATATTATGTCAATCTCTGGCGATTTGTGGGCCCGTTGCCCAAGTGGTAACAAAAGAGTAAATCTAAATCTAATTGCCAACGAAACTTATAGAATTTAACTGAATTTATACTCTTGAAAAAAAACGAGGCCCCGTTAGGAATGGCACAAAACGCTATGCTGCTGGTGGCAGAGAATCTGCCACGGCATTCGCAAGATACCAAAAAAGAAAATTAAACTGTTTTTTTCTTTTAGTAACCATGGATGACAAAACAGTTTGCATGAACCATAAGGTCTGATGCCGATGTGTAGAATACGTAGATACCGATTCATTCAAAGCACTTTACACACAGCCAGGGATTATTAGAAAATGTACTTGTGCGTTTTAGGTGATTACTGATACAGAAAAGAGTAGAGGGTCAACGGTTAGTCAAACTAGCAGATGAGTCTGGCATGAATAGTGAATGTATTCGGATCACTAATCACCTTCGCTCGTTCGGTGCCGCAAAGAGGGCAACATCTCTGAAACGCAAGAAATACATACAAATTAATACACATTCTTTTTACCTGTCTGTCTGCTTTATATTTTGATTTCTGGTGCCTTTGCCAAACTGAGTCGGGTGCTTGACGCACTGCTGCCATTTGCTCTTTGATACAGGTAGAAAGACGTTGTTCAGAGGTCGCTTCCGGTACCGTTTCCTGAACACGAAACATACGGTACTTATTAGATTCAGCTTATACGTCATGTGTAATAGCTGCAATAGGCACCCTTTTTCGGGCAGTCGTAGCATACTGTATTGTTGCAGTACAGAAATTTGTATACATTTTGTTTGTATGCCTTGTTTCTGAAAATAATTGCTTAGACTGTTTTGTGCTAATTATTAACCACTCACTCATTGCTGCTTAAGCAATTTTAACTACAAACCCTAGGTTTGTTAGGGGCCGTCCAAAAACTACGATGTTCAAAAATTTTGCACCCCACCCCTCCCGACGTTTTTGGCTGATACCCTCCCCGACTAAACTTGGCACTGTGTCACTTTTTGACCGTTAGTTGGAATTCAATGGAACCACAATTTTCGTATGTAGTTGGAAACTTGAACTGGGTTTAGTTTTCCTTGTAATATAAAGCCGCGGACAAAATATTCTTAGCCCTAAAAACGTCGACGTTTTTGATACCAACCCCCACCCCTTTCGACGTTTTCCGACGTTTAACCAACCCCCTCCACCCCCCTCTCTGAACGTTTAAGTTTATGGACGGCCCCTTATTGTTAATTTATTGGAATGGGGTTGGCTCTGCCGAATCACATCTTATCCTGTAAATTATAACTAAATCTTAATAAATTTTAACGAATTTTACAAACACGAAAGGCGTAAATCAACCGAGCAGACATCAAAATACCTTTCCGTCTAACAACTTTTGAGACCGTTGTTTGTCCAAGGTGTAAACGGGTGCGCTTATTGGCTCAGCTGGTTTTGCTTGGTCGGCCGTCCTATCGCTTTCTTTCGTAATACTACGCAGTGTTGAATCCTGTAATAGACACAGTAACAAAATTAGCGGCAGTATTTCAATGGACGACATACTTGAATTTTGCTGGACTCTTCCTCTTCTTTTACGATCTCTGCAGCTCTCTTGGATAAACCAAACTCCGAAATTAGGAAGCAATTTTGCGTTTGGGTGTTGGCTGCTGTTCGTGGCGCCACCGTGCACGTTGTCCTTGTTACTGAAGGCGGTTTTGTCAAATCCGTCTAAATTTACGTTTTTCTGTTACAGTAATCGTGTACAGCATTTGCAGTATGTGAAAGAAGCACGTGCCTTTACTTTAGCCAGCTGCAACGACGTTTGAATCACTTGAAACTGAGGCACCGGCCTCCAATGACTGCCAGTTCTGGCCGTACTAATGGTGCTCGGTTGAAAGAGATCGTGCCGTGACTTGGAGAAAGAACAGCTGTGGTGCTGAAGAAATTTGTCCATTTTGTTCACTCTCTTGCCTCTGCCTTGTCTGCGTTTGTACTTCTCCCAACCTGTCCTTGGTGATCCGATACGTTTCGCTGACCGACCAGCCACAGGCACATGACGCACCGTACGATTAGCCGGCTGTAGCGCTTGGTATTCCTTAAAACTTACAGTAGCTGATGAAAAGTACGTATATAACCCACCCGTCTAGGCTGTGTAATCATTGTATTCTTTCTTCTAACCAGTAAACTCTCTTCACTATGTACTACTCAAACATGTAACAGGGGCGTCTGGGGTCTGCCCCCACCCGACTTAAGCCAGACCCTCCGGATGGGACCCCCGATACGATTTTTCCGACCTCTCCTCAGATTTTTCTGGCAAAAAATTTTTTGAGCAATTTTTTGCGAGTTTTTGCAATTTCAAACACAAAAATTGCCAAAATCGCCTGTTAAACAGCACTTTTTAGCTGTATTTCAGCCCAAATTTGAGATTTTTGTATATTTTTAGTGTCGAACCCCCCTCCCAAAATTTGGGACTCAGATTTGGGCCGGCGCCAGACCCCCATCCCCCCTGCTACATGTATGGTACTAAGCTAAAGCCAAAGTACTCGCATGCCTAGTTGCACTTTGACGTGCGTTAAGGCGTTGCGGGTGGCCCTGACACCACCTGGGTCGTTTTTGCGAGAGGAGTGCCGGAGCATTCTGTGGCCCGGGGACCGCCGGCCTGCGAAAGCTGGTGACAGCGAGTAGGTAAATGGGTACCACCGTCGGGTGGGAAGCTAAAGGGAGTCTGTATGGTACTACTGTACGTTAAATGTAGTTCTTTGCTCGCATGGTATAAATGCAATTGCTAGCTGGTCTTTTTCCAAAGCCGTCTTAAAGCCCCAAAATCAAGCCTAGATGTGTGTAAAGCTAAGCCAAAATCTGAGTTAACTTGGTTCCAGAGAACAAAGGCCCCCGGACATGAGTTTACCGTAGACATTTCAGATAGCAGTGTTCGGCCGTGCTCATCCTTCTCCAATCTCACTTTCCGCGTCTCCAATGAACTTCGAGATAGGCTAGATCGTTGGTCAGAACTACTGAACGTCGTTCGTGTAACTTCTGCTTGTTTTCCCCCATCTTCTCGATCTGACCTTGACGTAGCAGAGCCAGCCAAGTTCTTGTTCACGGTTCGTTCTTGTGACTCAGGAATGTTGGAATCACCCTGAGCTTTTATTTCCGTGTTGATTGACTTCACCTTGTTGTCGTCGATCGCTGTGCGTTCATTAGGAACTCCGATCTGCGGAAGCACTGGTTTCTTTTCAGTTCTTTGCCCTTCACTGACTGCGCTCGCCGAAAGCTCTTGAGTTTGAATGTCGCCTGTCTGATTTGATTGGCCGGCAGATACAAGTTGGTGTGGTTTTCTGCATTCAGCGTCAGACTGATACACGGCTGACAGAGTGGGCTCAGCCGACACGTCGGGGCTACGTTTGCAACTGCTCCGAATGGTTTCAAGGGATGCAGACTGCTGTACAGACTCTGTCGATGCCACTGGTGCTACAAAACTGCGGTTGCTGCGGTCATCTGTCAGAGTAGTGAAGTCGGGCTGTGGTGTTTGCAAGTGAGCACCGTTCATCAAATTGCTCACAGCGTTATCGAGTTGCAGACCTCTAGAGCGCGCATAGGAGCAACACGAGAACTTCTGAGAAGTCGAGAGGAGGTCGAATCTGACACACCGAAACAATCGACTGGCATGATGCATTCGGTCGGGCTGCCAGACTAACCAGTCAACGACACATTCGAACACTTTTGACTCATGTGCAGCCTTCAGCCGGTCCATACAGAGCAATTGTGTCAAAGCCTCCACACACAAGCTGCACAACTGGTTGCTGGTAAGAGAAATAAAGTTGGCAGCCACTTGCACCACCACATGACGTCGCAGCCGTTGGCTCAAGCCGTACTCAACACACAAATTGGCACACTGCACCGAGTATTTGCGCAGATGGGCGATCTAAACCGTACAATTTCTTCACAAATCGAATCACATTTAGAAGAGACTACGTTTTAGTACACAAGCCCTGTACTTGGCCATACAAAAGTATGTTTGCTGTGCGTTCTGATGTGCTGTTATTTAGGGAATGCCAAATGCATAATAGTCTGTCTGGATGTAGGTTGTTCGCAAACGAAAAACAGTGTATCCAGACT
The DNA here is from genome assembly GCA_030248155.1 of Sabatieria punctata. Taxonomy (NCBI): domain Eukaryota; kingdom Metazoa; phylum Nematoda; class Chromadorea; order Araeolaimida; family Comesomatidae; genus Sabatieria; species Sabatieria punctata. Next base: position 6,207 of record JASANB010007977.1, read on the forward strand.
AAACAGCCAACAGCTTAGAGTAGTAGAGTATGAAATAGGACCTGTTCGATGTAGGTCTCCAGTGTGCTTTGTAGATGAGGCATCTGTAGAGTGTGAGCAACGCGCAGGAGCGGCTCCAAGATGTCGTAGGTGAGTGTCAGTTGTCCTTCGTAGATGAAGTGGATGGCTTTGCGCGCAGCGTCAACGTGCAGACGGTACTGGTTGAGGTCGACGGAGAAGGGCGGTTTCTGACACAGCAAAATGCCACGCAGAAGGTTGGAGTGAGCGCAAAGCACTGCCGAATGTACGTTGGTACTGTCGCCGGCAACATGCAGCTGCACGTCTCCCCACTGTTCTTCTTCGTGCATCTGCTCCAACAGCTGGCCCGTGCGAGCCCATACGTCTCGAGCATTCACTAGCAACACTTCTTCTTCACTCATCGCAATGCAGCACTCTCTCAAACACAACTACAAAAATAATTGCGAAGGAAAAATTTCGATTAGTTTAGAACCGAATTTTTGCGATGATGTCAGTACGGTACGGTTGTAAGTAATATTACTTGTATTAGAAAACTTACATGAATATTACAAGAGCTACTCTCTCTTCCTTGTGTCTCTTACTGCTCTATAGCAGTAAGCTACTCCTAGTCCGAAAGGAGAAAAAGTTACAACAACAACAACAACAACTATATTTATGAGAAAAAATATTTTGCCCCAGTACAAACGGTACGGACTTGTTGAAAATCAAGAGGTGCGCGACAGCGCACTACCGCGTCGAGTTCGGCGGTGGATGATAATGGGTGTCTGGAAGTCGGCGGTATATCGATATGGCGCCCGCCAATCGATATGGCGCGTAGTTTAGTTGGTGTTTAGTCCGTCTCCTCTAGCTGCCGCGCCCGCTATACATACAGTAGTGAAGGTGCTTAGATCGCCCTATTGCGCGCGAAAGACTCGGTCAATTCAGTCTGGTGTGCTTTGAGGTGGGTGGGGGCAGGCACAGTTGGTGTAGTCGTTTAGGCCGCAAAGCCACTGTGCCCGACGTTGTGCGTTCATCCTCTCGGCGCGGCAAGTTTCTTGCCGCAAAGAGTTGGTCGTCGGCACAAAGCCCCACCCAGACCACCGAAAGCTGGTAGGTAAATGGGAACCGACTGGATCTGCCGTTGCACCGAAAGCCGCTCCCCAAAGATGCTTGTGTTGGAGGAAAAGAAGATCAACGACATCAGGGGCTGTCTGAGAAACCAGCCGAACTGAAGAAATTTCTGTCATTACGCCTGTATGGTAGGTATAAAAGGGGCTCAGACAGACTTGTGCATTTTGTTGTATTGTGTGACGGACTAGACATGGGTGATGCTCCAATACAGTTAGACCCTGCAGTGTGTCAGGTGGGGGCGAGTGGGGGTTCGTCCGACCATCAGGTGATCAACCCGACAGAGGCCCGTTTGGCATTCAAGTGCAAGTGTTCTGACAACAGCCTCTACCGTTTCAATCCGGTCTTCGGCATCATTGAGCCCGGCCAGGCAGCACTACTGAACGTCACGCGTTCGCCCGGACCGCCCAAAGAAGACAAACTGGTGATCGAAGTAGCTGAGGTGCCTCCCGAAGAAAGCAACGCTCAGAACGTGTTCATGTCCGGTGGCAGCTATGCCAAGGCCACCTTCCAACTGGTCGCTTCCTAATCTGTTCTGCTCTGCTGTGTCGCCACTACCTAAACCTAATAAACTTACCACGTTTCTTCTTCACACCACACCACACTGCACCCCTTCTAACCTTGCACTGTGCCACTGTATTCAGCAACAGCAAATGGACGGAGTAGTGCAGGAGTAGAAGTGCATTGCCAGAAGAAGGGAATTCCGTAGTTCTTGCTACCGTAGCACTTTTACTGTCGCAGCTCGCAGTATGTAGGTACATACATGTTGTTTTTTCTATAGTTATGTATACGTACCACTGTACTCTACATACACGCAGTGACAGTGAAAGCGAAGATTTGGAAAAGAATTAGTTGTACTGTACTGAATCCTTGGTAGACAGTGTTTATATGGTGTTGGTGTTGGTCGGTCTCTTCTGGCGTCTTAATGACGAGTACGGACAATGGAACGCGAACAACAGAAACGCCTCAGACGAGCAAGGGGACGAGTCCCTCTCGAGGCAAGTCCAGTGTTCGACCAAAAACGACAACGAACAGTCCCGATGCGACGTCTCCGACGCCAACGAGAGGTTCTGTTCCTGTCAAGTCTACTGATGCAAGAGAAGCTCAGCAGACAAGCACGCGAGGGACAGCTTTTCACGGAAAGACGTCGAAGCGAATGCAACACGTAAGTTTTCTCTTCACACCGCACGAATACGTACGTACCGTAGTTGATGGTGGTAGTCTTCAGAGCGAGAGAAGAGACTGGGGCAAACACGTGCTGCAACTGTTCGAATACCTAATCCCAGTGCTAAAGGACTGCGCCAAGGCTATCAGAGAAAGTCATCACACACCGCTGGAAAAACGGAAACAGAAACGAATAAAACAAGACAGCGACTTTGAGGTGAGGTACCGCTGTGTCGCACGTACAGTAGTGAAATGTAATGTGTTGCTTCAGTTAGAGTTGGGCGATGATGAAGATGAGGAGGGAAGTGCGCGCAAGAAACAGTCAAAGTCGTTGCTTGATCACGGAGTAACTCTGGCTGAATTGGCGGCCGAGTATCGATTGGGAGCTGTGCTGAAAGTGACCAAGGACTTGTGCGGCAAACTGCAGCAACTGCATGACAATTGGGCCCAAGAAGAAAACCGCAAATATATGGCCCAGATCGGTGGACTTCTCACCACCCATCTCAAACAAATGGTTGAAGTGGGTATTGTTTTTTTGCAGATGGCTGATACTAGCGCGTTTCAGTACGTCGATTGTCTCCCTGGAATATGGCTGTTGGAGGTGGAGGAATCAGACAAACAGAAAGAGGATATTGAGAGACTGCGCGCCGACCTGAAACGTTCCAAGCCGAAGGAGAAGGAAGCCGAGTTCCAGCACAGAATGAGCGTGATGGCTTTCAGAATAAACCTGTTCCGAAAGACTGTAATCAAGCTAATTGAAATAGCGCGTTCGGTTGTAGCCGAGTCCCGTAAGTTGGGCGAATCTGTCAACATTGAAGTGACTGAGAGAGATGTACGCACAATCAACTTAACCAAATACAGTAGCTGTAGTTTAGTTTCAACATCTAACCGAAGACTTGCCGGAAGAGTACTTGTTTCCGGGAACTGCACCCATTCCAGACAAATCGTGGCAGCTCCTCATGCGCAGAACTTCTTCTGGCACTAACGGCAATAAGTGATCATTCTTTCTGCAGTACAACGTATTTTTATACCACTTGGTATGTAGAGCGTGCATGCTTATTACATAAAACTTTGAAACGCATCGGTCTCTGATTGCACTACAGTGTATTTACACCGCTTTCCAGTCGGCGTTAGCTCTATTTTCTAGATAATAGGCTGCTGTTAATTGCGTGCAGTGTTAATCTGCATGCGAAACCAAAAATACGCTCAAAAACTGGAAAAATTGTCATGAAAATGTTATTATTGGCTATCCGGTATTATCCGGTATCCAAAATATACCGGATACTGGATAGTGTTTTAGATAGAGTGCGAACAATACCTGAAAAACCCAATACCCAATCCCAATACCTGAGACCCCCACCCAATACCCCAATACTTGTGTAGCTGAGCCAAAAATTGCATTTCAGTGAACAGGTACATTGTACATTCCAGTGGTGCACACAGGATTCTTTCACAGGGATTAAAATTTCGAAGATGCCTGGTTGGGCCATTGTCTAATTAGGGCGACAAATTTTGAAAAATTAGCCTTTAAGAAAGCATTTAGAAACCGTTCTGGAGGGTAAAATAAGCAGAAATTAACAGTTTTAGTCTGTACATGATCTACTGTATTACAGTGTTTCATATTTTCGGCGGATTTTTTCTTCGTACTCCACCGGAAAGGGGTGTACCAGACCCGCACCCCCTTGGTACAGTACTAATACATTGTACATTCTGTATCACTAAAATGACAAATTTCAATTGAATCACAAACGTTTAAGAATAGAGAAATTGCACTAATTACCAGTGTACTACTTAGAAAAGCGGACAGTATGAGACATTCTTAACCTTTAGTTTATTAACGCAAAATCGGTTCTCTATACCTAATCATTGGTCAATCTTTTCGATTTTTTCAGGTCAGTTTTTCAGTTCAACAGCGATTGTTTCGACTTTTATAGGTCCTAATTAGTATTGGGTATTGGGGTATAAAAAACCCAATACCTAATACCAATACCTGGAAAACACCCCAATACACCCAATACCCAATACCAGTTGGCTAGGCACTCTAGTCATAGAGCAAACAAGAGTCATCCATTGTTATTCGTGCCTTACGGTAATAGTAACGGTAATAGGTTTAAGTCGAAAATTGCAGTTTTTGCGATTTTTGAACATTTTTGGTACCCTACCCCTCCGCTTGAAGTTAGGCCCAGGCTCCCCAGTCGGCGTCAGCCCCCTCAACCCCTCTCTCGTACTACGACTCGTAGTGACCTTCACGGGTCAGGCAGCCCCACGGAAGATTCTAGATCTGTTTTTGCATAATTTTTAGGCGATTTTAGCTTTCCTGGGCAGGGCCTGGCTGGGCTGGAAATTTGAAAATCCGGGCCCGCACGCAGGTCCCTACTCTCCCCCATTGGGCGATGACCACTTACATGTATGTATGCTGAGTTCAGCTTGACTCAAGGTCTGCCACTGCGCTGGCTGGCAGAGGTCTTGACGAGTATTAGCCAGGCCTGGCTCTAATATTCGGCAAACGGGGAATATAGTCTGAGCAATACACTCTCACTCTTGACCTTGGCACACAAAAAAGGTTTTAAAAGCACCATGTCATGCAGTTTCGTTTGTTTGCCATGTTATGTTATTACATTATGTTTGTATTGTGCTCAACTGAAGCTGGTTTATGAGCTGGTTAGCTGCGAGTACTCATAAAGTATATACTATTCTAGTTCAACCTTTTTTAAGACATTCCTGGACCATGTGCAGAAGTTG
>JASANB010007978.1:0-21933 GCA_030248155.1 Sabatieria punctata
TGGTACTGTTGTTTAATACCGGATTTTTCAAATGCGTATGCGTATACGCATTCCAATTACAAATGCGTATGAGTTTGCGTATACGCATTGCAAAAGCCAATGCGTATTTTGCGTATTGCGTATGCGTAATGCGTAATCTCAGAAACATTCAGAAATTTCACTGAACAGCTCGTTTGTCTCTACAGTGTGTTCTTTAGGTATTCAACTTTATAATCAAATTGCAGCCTTGAAATGAATTGCAACGCAATTTTTTGAGCAAGTTTTGGCGATTTTTTTCAATTTCAGACACAAAAATTCCCAAAAACGCCTGAAAAACAGCATTTGAGCCCAAGTTCAAAGGAAATCGAAAGGTGCTGATTTCGATTCCCAGCTACGCCCTAGCACATGCCTAACCTTTTCACCTTCCTATTTAGCGATATTTGACGATTTTTAGCCAAAATATTGCGATTTTTGAGCGTTTCTAGTGCCCAACCCTCCCTAGAATTTGGGCTCAGACCCATCCGGGCAGCGCCAGACCCCCCAGCCCCGCTCCCTCTTCGGCAGATGACCTGTTACATGTACTATATGTGTGGTATGTACAGTACGTGTGTTTTCAACAGGCAAGAGATTTTATGCGCTTTCCAACAAAAATCAGGCGAATGTTCATTTCTTGAAGAAGTCTATAGGCCATTCACAATCCACTCGGTTTCTGTTTTGTGCAAAATTTTTCGATTCTCTTAGATCCGTTCGTTTCTAGCTACCGTACTCGACATAGTCTTTAGTTTCTCAACACGAAAACACTATCTATCTACTACGGTAGCCAATTTTCAGAGATGAAATGGGAGTAGTGGCGCTGCTGTTTTTCGCTAAAAAGTAAGAAAACGTTCGGCAATAGTGGGACACTATCCCCCATTAGCGAAAACCTACCTGATTTAAGCTGAGGCTAGATCCTAAAATTCCAAAAGATAGATCCTAAAGGTACGTTTAACTTCATCCCAAGCCTAATCCCCAATCAATGTAGAAGCCTAAAACTTGTTCACAGTGCTGAACAGAAGCTGATATTTCCAAATTGGTGGGGAGGGGTTAGTGTCGATGTATCAAAATCGGAGCATCAGTGCGTCAAGCATAAGTGAAATGCACGCTGCTTCCCTCGCAATTCTGCAGCGAAACCTAGCTTAGCCTGTACAAGGTATAGTAGCAATCAAAGTTATAATAAACAAACGCAGTGGAAGCACAAACAGATAGTGTGCCCATACAACACAACTGAGGTCACCCAAAACCGTGGAAACTGAAAATTCAAGGTTTTGTCACACGGTTCCTATCCTCTAAAAACTTAGCCCCTTTTTAATATTAGCAAGCCCAACTTAGTTAAAGCTTTAAATGCCTCAGAAAATTTCCGGTGCCCTCACCTCACCCTAAAAACCGTGAAGAATGACCATTTGGTAATAATCTGAACAAAATATTTGCAAGTCATTCTAAAATGTAGCTATTTTTCAGACCCAATACGCATTACGCAAAAATATGCAAACTTTTGGCAGAATGCGTAATAATATTGCGTAATGAAATTCAAATGCGTATGCGTATGCGTATGCGTATACGCATTCTGAAATGCAATGCGTACTTTGCGTAATGATATGCGTAATGCGTATACGCATGCAACAGTAGTTGGTGGCCAAACAATTAAAAACGGTCTAATAATCGAAAAAGAACGAAAGTGTAACATAGTCATGAGGCAGGTCAGGCGCGGCCGGACGCAACCACGCAATTCTGGGTCAAATCGGCCGCAAAGGTCACCTACGTACGAGCGCATGATATGGGTGGTGACCAAAAAAATAACATCCCCACTCTGATTTCTCGAGAACAGGTCGGCCGGCCCAGAGCACCTCTATAAAAGACTCTAAAACTCTTGAACTTCACTACTGGATCTGTCGAGCACTTCTCACCATGATCTCTGCAAAGTCGGTGGCCTCCTTGGCAATCGGTCTATCGGTGGCATCCACTGTCCTCAGTTTGGTCTACCTGACCACTTTGTGGAGCAAAATCTCCGGAATCCATACTCAGCTCACCATTGATATGGATGAATTCAGAGTGCTGCAGGACGATGCTTGGTCGCAGTATTTGGTTGTGCAACACAGAACCAAACCTGTGCTCAGGAAACCCAGACAGATTGGGGCTGGACAGTGCGGTAAGGAAGCAATTACTCACGCGTGCACTTTTGGGTTATAGCTAGGAAAAGAAGACCAACACAGTTGGTGTAGTGGTTTAGGCCGCATAGCCACTGTGCGCGTGCTTCTCGGCGCGGCGTGTAGGGACCCCTGACCCTAAAACACAAGTATTAGTATGTAGCGGCCCCAGTAGCACTAAAGAAACTGGCTCAGAAATCATTAATTTTTACCTTAAAATGGCTGTAGTAACGGAATTTAGTGTTTCCTGTGCATTATTCAAGCATATAGATGTTTTAAAAGCCTTTTGTCATTTTACGCTTGTTTTTATCTGTCAAACCCAATTTAGCTGCACAAAATTGATTAAAACGTGCTGAAATCGCATTTTCCGGCAATTCGTTTCGCATCTTTCAAAATTTTGGACTTCTCCTTGGTAGGGAGTGCCTACCTAGACCCACCAGAGACTCCCGCAAACACCCAACCGATCCTATTTTCTACCCGTCCCAACCGATCTATTATAGGGACCGTCGATAAAACCAAGAATGCATAAGGGAAGAATGTTCCACTGCGCGGCCGGCCGCTGGCAGAGCGTGGCCATGCGCTGCAACAAAATTTCGGGAGGGTGACCGATCGGTCACCCTCCCGAACGTTCGGGAGGGCGACCGAATTTCGGTCACCCCCCGAAAAACTCATAGGCGCCGTATTGCAATCGAACCCGATTTTGGCCGCTCATTGTCGTATCACACGATTATTGAGAGCGAAGATTAAGCAAGAAAGCTAAAACAAATTGAGGGAAATACAATATAACAATAATATATAATACAATAATAACATTTCATTTTGTTTGTTACTCAGCCACTAGCGATCGTCCCTCCTAAAACGAGTTTCTTCTAAAAAAACATGGTATTTCTTGCGCCTGCAAAGAAAATGCACCGCACGATTTGAGCGGTAGGCGTCCTTCTTTCTTAACGCCGTTTCCCCCTCATCCCTGGCTGCTATACAACAATTGAAAGTTTGCGTAAACACACAGACTCGTCTTTAGCGTCTTTTTTCGACATACTCCAACAGCGATTTCTTTTTGTTAGAGTGGATGGACCCAAATCATTATTAACGAAAAGGTTCTACTTAATTAGTTGAAAGCTACGTATAGCCTTTTCTGATTTTTAGATCTGAGTTACATGCTTGTTGTAAAGTCAATCATAGTAGAAAAGAAAAGAAGCAAGCAAGGAAAATGCACAATTTTTGGCTGCGTATGTGTGTTCTGTGCGTTAGTTTTGTCATCAGTAACGCATACCAGTATAAACTAGTAGAGCTAGTATGTTAAATACATGTTTCTATCCGTTGTTCAGCCGGATATCAGCTGATTATTTCCGAGAGAACTCTGCTGAATTTGTTAAAAACTCTCGCGAGCGGCCAAAATCGGGTTCGCTTGCAATACGGCGCCTAAGAGTTTTTCGGGAGGGTGACCGAATTTCGGTCGCCCTCCCGAACGTTCGGGAGGGGGACCGAAATTCGGTCACCCTCCCGAAATTTTGTTGCAGCGCATGAACACGCTGCTACAAGCGGCCGGCCGCGCAGTGGAACATTCTTCCCTTATACATTCTTGATAAAACCAAAGGCCCGGCATCCAATCGGTCGGGCCCTCTGTCTGTCGTCTTGCTTAAGGGTCTTGGATATCCTTTTATGGGAGTGACTCTAGCTTTTGGTTATCGATCGTTATTTTAGAATGCCGCTCAAGGAATACCTGTCCACCCGGTCCTCCTGGCATTTCTGGTGAACCCGGCATTGACGGAATCCCAGGTAAACCCTGCTGAATATGTATTCTGGATAAATTGCAACAAAATACGTAAAAACCCTGTAAAATTGCATCTCTAGGTTGTTTAACAATCATAACAGTGAGAATAACCTGAAGTTTTCCAACGTTTGTTTGTCAGAAAAGGAGGAGTGACTTGCATTTACATGTATGTATGCATATACTAATGTTATAGGACTCCCTGGAGCCCCAGGCCAACCAGGGTACCCCGGCAATGCACCCCAAGTTAGCATCGATACAGTACGTTTTATCAGAACAACTGGTGTTTTTGCTTTAACAGACAAGTAATATTTAATTTGCTTATATATATTTTTAGGACCGGAACTGTCGGGTCTGTCCGGACGGCGAAGCCGGACCCCCCGGGCCACCGGGAACACCCGGAACCTCGGTAAGATGTTTGTTTTATTCGGCCACACAATTCTGATACATAAAATATGTATTTCAGGGTCCCAAAGGTCCTCCAGGGGAGCTCGGCAGAGGAGGCCGACCGGGAAATCGCGGAAATCCAGGAAATCCTGGCTCAGCTGGGGAACCAGGACGGCCGGCAACTCCCGGAGGACCCGGAGGACGTGGTAAGCCAAGAATATATGCAAATCTATTTGTCTCCAAATAAGTAAAACTTCAGGACAAGACGGTACACGCGGAAGCAAAGGCGAATCCGGTCGTCCAGGCGGCAGGGGACCGAATGGACCGAAAGGTAGAGTAATATAGACTGGCAGTTTTTACAGAAAAATTGTGGATTTAGGACCCCGCGGAAATGCTGGACGACCCGGAAATCGTGGACCACCTGGACGCCCCGGACCGCCAGGTACTTGTTTTTTATTCTGATATGGATTTTCTGAAAATATAGATTTTGCGACCCAAGAAACGTTTGCTCTTTGCGTATGTACCGCTTTGAAAATTGTAGGACCACTTGGCTCGATTGGAAGCAATGGCAACGATGGACAGAGAGGTAATAATTATTGCATTCTTAATGTCAGGTACTGAACGCCGTATATGCTACCGGCTCTTAGAGTAGTGGTTCTATATGACACCATCACGACAGTCCAACCAAGACAGTGGCGGTACCGAATTGTGCCGGTTCCTTTACGGTACTCCTTACCTTACCCTTGGCTATATGGGTGCCGGTACCACCCGGGATCAAATACACTTAAAAACCGCTATTTTAGAGGCAGTTTTGCCAATTATAGTGTCTGAAATTCTACTTAGTTGCAAGAAATTGTCAAAATCCAGAAAATCGGTTACTTGTATGACCGTTATTATCTACAGAGTTAAGTACCTGACTGTATGAGTTAGATTTAGTAATTAATAAACTAAATTGAATTTTGTTTTGCAGGTCCGCCCGGACCACCCGGCATTCCCGGCGAGGACGCTCAATACTGTCCCTGCCCTGCCAGAGCCAGAAGAACGCAATAGTCCTTTATTCTCTGTCTTTCTTAGCTAGTCTTACTGTTAGAAACTTAGCTCAGCTGATAGCGACTGTTAGTGCAAGCTCTTAGCCTTTAGAATAAAAGCCGCTAGATCCGATTCTCCGTCGCTTTATCACTAAGCTAATCTGGGAGCCAGTTCAGCTGGCCAAAAACTATAAAGCCAGTTCGACTTGGTCCTAAGACAGTTCACATCCTGTCTAACCAACCATGAAGAGTTCTCTGGCAATCCTGACCTTTTGCGCTCTGGTGGCAATCACCTTTGCCAGCACCTGTTCTGTGGCCAACTGTGGTAGGCCAGGATGCATCCCTTGTTTTGTGGATGGTTGTGCCTGTCCACACGCCTTTGACAAAGCCAAGTTGCCCATCGTTCAGACGGATCCTTGCGCCGACGAAAATTGTGCCAACGCCGCTTGCAACCCTCATCCGTGCTACCTGGGAGGATGTGTGTGTACTAGAGGAGTGCTGAAAGCTGAGAAGCCGCAGCTGAAGCGTGAATGGCCTGGAACCTGCACCTTTGATGCCTGTGATAGAGGATGCCCTGCCTGTGGTGCTTACCCCGGGTGCATGTGTTAGTGATTGTCAGATGATGCGCTGTTTAGGTCTGTTACAATGGGATTTTAAAATTAGAACGTAGATTAATTAAAATTTTGATTATAACTGGCACTAGAGTAAAGTACAGTATACAGTTTGCAGTAACTGTACAGTACAGTACAGTACAGTACAGTACAGTACAGTACAGTACAGTACAGTACAGTACAGTACAGTACAGTACAGTACAGTACAGTACAGTACAGTACAGTACAGTACAGTACAGTACAGTACAGTACAGTACATAGTATATACAGCTGTGTGGTAGCATTTCATCTGATGGGGTGGTAAATTTTCAAATTCTGAGGGGGCTGAGGGGTGGGGTAGCGGCGGATGAGGGGGGTTGAGGGATGGTAAGCCATTTAGGCTTATTTTTCGCAAAATAGGTTGAAATAAGCTATTCTGAGCTCAGTTACACCTAATCTAGGCATACTTTTACCATAAGTTTTCATACAAAATTTTTCCAAAAAATTCATGATGCTGGGTAGCAGCGGCCTAATGGGGATAGGTCAGACTCAAAGGGCGTCAACCCCCTCAGCCCCCTTTAAGCATGTCTGAGTACACAGTACAGTACAGCAGTTTACGACACTAAACTAGCGTAGGCAGGTGGTAGCTGTTCCAAAGGTATGCTAGCCAAAACGAGCGGCAACTCAAATTTCAGTTGGTCACTGAGCTTATTGAAGAAGCCACCCTGAATCAGCGACAATTTCAGTTTGTAGCCTAGGGCAATGTTCAGCGGATTCACTGAACGCAGTAAGGAACAGGGCAATGAAGAGGGAAGAGTGAGTTTCCACGACACTTCGTGATTGGGGTGGGCTGTGGAGCATTCCAAATCAGTCTGATAGCACTTCAACTTCAACTGTTCTTCTTTCTCAAGTAACTTGTCGCTCGAATTTCCCTTGCGATGTGCGCTCGCCATCAGTATCAACTTGAGGCAAGCGTAGAGTCCCGTCAGCTTCCTAATACGTACGTATATCTATGTATCTGATTTATTGCAACAGAAAATCATTCAGATATAATGCTTAAGGTGTTACAATTCCAATTACAGTCCGAACCATACATGTACTAGGGGGCTTGCAGGCTACCCCCTTCCTCTCACCCCCTCGAGACAGTTTAAGGACCCCGACCCCAAGATCCACCTCTAGTAGCAGCTCCAGTACTGACAGGCTCAGAAATCACTAATTTTTAGCTCAAGATGCGCTTAGAAAGGCTTTGGTAACGGAAGCTGGGCTTTCCGCTGCTGATATTTAAGAGAAATCGGTGTTTTTAGAAGCCCTTTCAGTCATATTTTGCTTCTTTTTAGCTCTTAGACGCCATTTAGTAGCTTAAACAGCAATTTTTAGCCTCCATATTGAGTGAAACATTAGACGAAACCCCTGGACCCCCAGCTAGTTATGCAACCGGGAGGGGAGCGAAATACCGAGATTCAGGAAAACCGGGTTACCGGGAAATGAGAATGCCGGAAAAAATTGAAATACCGGGATTACCGGGAATATCGGGAAATCGATCAAAACGCATGCAGTATGATATAAAAACACAAATGTTTTCAACACCAGGTTTAGCTATTGATACCCTTTATAGTCGGTCTTCTCAAGGATTATCTCTCATAACGGGCTAAACTACAGTACACTGTGAGATCAGATTTATGTTGAATGGGTAGTGAGTTGATTTGGCAGGCACCAGGCAGCTCGATGTCAATTAGACCAAAAGAGTTGTGTAAGAATAGCCAATCAATGAGTGGCTTTGCTCAATTGAAGGCCTTTATAAAGTTGGAAGTTTAGATTAGAACACAAAGTTTACGGGCTAAACCAATATAAAAATATTTGGAACAAAAGGAAAAGCTGCAAAACATGGCTTTTGCCCCGGTAGCATCACTACCCGCAGCCCCGGCCCCAGCCCCTATCGAAACAGTCACAGAAACTACGTATCAGAAAAACCATACCCTTACTTGGAGCTTTTATTCGCTATTAGCACCTTCAGAGGCACACTTTCTCCTGTAAGCCAATAATTTCTAGGAATCGAAACAGTAGCATCAATTCCTTCAATGCTCTTGCGCACCAAAATCTTTTCAGTTTGGGTGATTTGCGGATAAGTGGTTGGTTCAACTCTAGTTATAACCACAAATTTCGCCTTTGTCACCAATGGTGAGGTTCCGTTTGCGAGGTAAACTTTACAGGTGGCAATATAGCCCACCTCACAATTGCGATAATTAGGAAGATTGCCAAATTGCTCCAAATCAAAGGTTCCCGGCGCGTTAGCTGGGATGAGCTCGGCAAACCTGAACACATGGGTGCCTTGACCAAGTGTCGACTTGCTATTGTCCCGCTGCCAAAGAATGGTTCTTTGGTTGAGATAATTCTGCTCTGAACTGTACTCCACATCGACGTAAGAGTCTCCACTCACCTCTGTTTTGCTGATTCTAATCAAAGAACCGCCGAACAATTCCAAACTAACTTCGGTTACTTGCACAGCTGCCACAAGCTCCAACGCTACACGACCAGACAAAATTTCACCAGAAATAACTGTGTCTTTGGCATTGGCGAAACGAATATCGAATTTCTTTGGCGTCGGCATAACTACAGCCAGACAGCCAGCGGCCTACACTGAAAACCAGTTGGGTTGGCCGGCTGTCAGCTGACGGACTATTGATTTTTCTGCGGAAAACACTGAGTGTTTGTTGGTAAAAGAATAAACGCGGCAGCGCGGGTGACTTTTTAACTACAGGTACAGGGTGTCTCAAAAAATGATCACATTTCTTTTTACTGTCATTTCCTCAAATTTTGACCAAACAGGCTGAAATTTGGACCGTATGTGCCAAAATTCGGGGAATTTTAAAGTTTGGTGTTAAAGTGTGTGTTGTGTTAAAGTTTGGTGCACTAGGCTTGACTCATTCCCGAGAAATTAAAAAAAAGTGAAATTTGGTAATTTCAATAGTGAAAGCCGGTCACCGAAAAAATGGAAACATTTCTTTTTTCTGTATCTTTCCTAATTTTTGTCGTTGATTGATTGGTTGGTTGATTGGTCTGCTGTGGACCAAGTATTCTTTTACGTTTGTCAGGATGTATAGTTCACTTTTTCACAATAGGCCTCTATCCTATTAAAAATGCAGAATATCAGCCAATCTGTATGGGTGCGTAGAAGATCTTCATAATTTGTCTACAGTGTCTTCTGAGCGAATCAGACGCTGTCTTCACGTATTTGCCTTCGATTAATAGACAGGCTGAGATCACGTTCTTGATCTGCCGTAGTCTGGACGGTTGCGACAGAAAGCTCGGCCCTCCCAAGTTTCCAAATACTGAAAACAAGAAGAGAACTTGAGCTAGTACAAAACATACATGTAAGCTGTTCATACATGTAACAGGGGGGTCTGGGGGGTCTGCCCCCCACCCGACTTAGGCCAGACCCCCCAGATGGGCCCCCCCCCGAGACGATTTCACCGACCCCCCCCCCCCTCCGATTTTTCTGGCAAGTAAATTTTCGAGCAAATTTTTGCAATTTTTTACACTTCCACACACAAAAATTACCAAAATCGCCTGCAAAACAGCACTTTTTAGCTGTATTTCAGCCCAAATTAGCGATTTTTGGCAATTTTTAGCCGAAAAATTGCGATTTTTCTCGATTTTTGAGCGTTTTTTAGTGCCCACCCCCCTCCCCTAAAATTTTGGCTCAGACCCCCCCGGCCGGCGCCAGACCCCCCCAACCCCCCCTCCCCCCATCGGCGGATGACCTGTTACATGTATGAAGCTGTTACTGTGGAACGGTAAAGTCCGGTTCACATTGTCGTGATCTAAGAACTAAGAACTACTGTAAAGGCACTTTTCAACTCAAATGATTTGGTGGGGGAAAGGCACATTAATCCCATATCGTACCCGTTTTAACTATTGTACTTTAGGGGAGTAATGGGCTACTATTGTACTTTATACGAGCAATCGTACCATACATGTAACAGGGGGGTCTGGGGGTCTGCCCCCCACCCGACTTAGGCCAGACCCCCCAGATGGCCCCCCCCCCGAGACGATTTCGCCGACCCCCCCTCCGATTTTTCTGGCAAGTAAATTTTTGAGCAAATTTTTGCAATTTCTTACAATCTCAGACACAAAAATTGCCAAAACGCCTGCAAAACAGCACTTTTTAGCTGTATTTCAGCCCAAATTAGCGATTTTTGGCGATTTTTAGCCCAAAAGTTGCGATTTTTTCGATCTTCGAGCGTTTTTTAGTGCCCTACGCCCCTCCCAAAATTTTGGCCCAGACCCCCCGGCCGGCGCCAGACCCCCCTCCCCCCATCGGCGGATGACCTGTTACATGTATGAATCGTACTGTATTGTACTTTTAAGGGAGTAATGGCACTCTATTGTACTTTAGAGGAGTAATCGCACTATATTGTAATCTAAGAGAGCAATGGCCTACTATTGTACTTTAGGGGAGTAATGGCCTACTATTGTACTTTAGGGGAGTAATGGCCTACTATTGTACTTTAGGGGAGTAATGGCCTACTATTGTACTTTAGGGGAGTAATGGCCTACTATTGTACTTTAGGGGAGTAATGGCCTACTATTGTACTTTAGGGGAGTAATGGCCTACTATTGTACTTTAGGGGAGTAATGGCCTACTATTGTACTTTAGGGGAGTAATGGCCTACTATTGTACTTTAGGGGAGTAATGGCCTACTATTGTACTTTAGGGGAGTAATGGCCTACTATTGTACTTTAGGGGAGTAATGGCCTACTATTGTACTTTAGGGGAGTAATGGCCTACTATTGTACTTTAGGGGAGTAATGGCCTACTATTGTACTTTAGAGGAGTAATCGCACTATATTGTAATCTAAGAGAGTAATGGCCTACTATTGTACTTTAGGGGAGTAATGGCCTACTATTGTACTTTAGGGGAGAAATGGCCTACTATTGTACTTTAGGGGAGCAATGACTTGTATGGATTTCGGTTGCTGCACTTGTACACATTGTTCTGATCTGACAGTTGATTAAATCGCTTACTCCTGTGTACTTTTCTTCTTTTGTTTTGTTTGACAGTAGTAAATTCAATTAACGCTGCCACATTACATCACAATAACCATGTTTCACCGTTCAACGTCTACTTGACTACTACAGTAGGGTAGCTTTGACACAAGAAATATGACTCAAGAAAGCCAACCACTCCGTTAGCAGTTTGTAGCTTTGCTAGTAGTCTGTGCTGCTATCTTCTATAGCAGTCTTGCTAATATTTACTGTAGCAGCTGTAGCAGTTGCTGGACAGCTTCCTGCTAAATTTATTTAAATTATATAACAAAGCATTAATGCATAAAATAGTTTCCTTGTGCTTACTGCTCCAAAATCCTTAATTCACCAACTAAAAGTGGAGCTTAGTTCAACTCTCATTACTTATTAGTTCACGCAGCAGACATTGATAGATTTTGAGCCAGAAATGCTAGGAAAATCAAATCTCCAAAGGTTTGCATTTTCTTTCAGTACAATACACATACACAAATATACACAAAATACACATTATATTTTGTTGAATGTGTATACACAAATTACCATACACATTTGAAGGTAAATGTGTATGCACACAATCCAATACCAAACAACAGTAATCTGAACGAAGAACTAAGGCCGTAGTTCTAAGTTTACAGCAGTGTCAACCGGGCTTAACAGTGCATAAAAGATGCTTTTACAAGAACTCTTGCAGTCTCTATTCATTTGCTGGCTAGTCAACTACTCACCGGCTGAATAATGACTGACTGGACTGACATGTGAGAAAGAGAGAAATGCAATGAGAAGAGCTAGAGAAGGAGCGCCACACAACATCATCACCAGCAATTTGCCTTTGACTGTTTAGCAATAAGACCTGCGCATTTCCTGACAGCATAACTGGATTACAGCCACCACTCCTCTGCTCTGCTTTTTCTGGAAGCAATTTGTTATCGGTAAAGCCAATTAAGCTCTAAGGGATCTGTCACTGACGAAGGTTTGGAGATAATCTGACAGCTTTAAGTGCCAGTGCTAAGCGGGATTTGGTCTCAATCACACATGCAACAGATCCGCGCTGTAGGCACAAGGTCGGATTGCCATAGAAGTGGTCCAGTAATTTTAAAAATCGCCAAACCCCTGAAATTGGTACATAAACAGCTAAAACAAGCATGAAACAACAACAAGACGGTTCTTCAAAATGAGTGTATAAAACTTTAGATAGTTTGATCATTTTGAAGATCCTCTCAGTTTTAGAGGCAGAGACAGATTTTTTTGGAAATTTTTTACAAAATTAGACCGGCAGCAGAGGAAAACGTCAGTAAACTTTTATTTGAAGAAAGTGGGTGTGGCAATTCTTTCAGATGCAGCTTTCTCTTTCAAACAAGTCTTGCTGACAGTAAGCTCCTCAGATAATTCTTTCAGATGATTTTCCCTTCCAATCCAAAGAATTCTGCCACTCTTTAGGCAAATCTTTCAAAAAGCAGCTTTCGGTTCGAAAGAATTCTGGCAATCTTTAGGCAAATCTTTCAGAAAGCAGCTCTCGCTTCCAAATAATTCTGGCACTCATTAGGCAAATCTTTTAAAAAGCAGCTTTCGCTTTCGAAGAATGCTGGCACTCTTTAGGGAAATCTTTCAAAAAGCAGCTTTCGCTTCCAAAGAATTCTGGCACTCTTTAGGCAAATCTTTCAAAAAGCAGCTTTCGCTTCCAAAGAATTCTGGCACTCTCTACGCAAATCTTTCAAGAAGCAGCTTTCACTTCCAAAGAATTCTGGCACTCTTTAGGCAAATCTTTCAGAAAGCAGCTTTTGCTTCCAAAGAATTCTGGCACTCTTTAGGCAAATCTTTCAGAAAGCAGCTTTTGCTTCCAAAGAATTCTGGCACTCTTTAGGCAAATCTTTCAAAAAGCAGCTTTCGCTTCCAAAGAATTCTGGCACTCTCTACGCAAATCTTTCAAGAAGCAGCTTTCGCTTCCAAAGAATTCTGGCACTCTTTAGGCAAATCTTTCAGAAAGCAGCTTTCTCTTTCAATGAATTCTGGAACTCTTTAGGCAAACCTTTCAAAAAGCAGCTTTCGCTTCCAAAGAACTCTGGGACTCTTTGGGCAAATCTTTCAAAAACAGGAATTTTCCCTTCCAATCCAAAGAATTGTGGTACTCTTTAGGCAAATCTTTCAAAAAGCAGATTTCACTTCCAAAGAATTCTTGCACTCTTTAGGCAAATCTTTCAAAGCAGCATTTCGTTCTACGGCCTTCTGACATGCCTTTATGTTATCTTTCAAAAACACGAATTTTCAATTTCCAACAAATTTCATTCGAGGCTATACTCTTGGTATTACTAAAAGATCACAGTTTAGGTGGACCGCCCTAGCTTTTAGTTTTCGGCACACAGCACCAGCAGGAGTTGTAAGTTTCGCACCAAAATTGTGCAGGTACAATATAGGTATCCAAAGGCATTGATAATAAATTGTGAGTGATGAGGAAACTGTCCTTTCCTGTGTTGCACTGCAGTAGGACATCAATAGAAAGCTTGAAATGCACTAAATAAATGGACCAAAATATTACCACATTCTTATTCCTTCTATTTCCGTTTAAAAACCCCAACAACACTGCAGTCAGTAGTACATACATATCTATATACTGACACTGTTTTAAGCAATTATTTCTGATAGTAAAAGTTTCAGACCATTCTTTCAAAACGCTTTTTTGTCTTTCAAACAATTGTTTCTTACAGTAACTCTTTAGGTAGTTCTTTAAAAATCAGTTTTGTCTTTCAAACAATTCTGTCAGACTGTAAACGCTTCAAATATTCCTTTAAAAAGCAGTTTTCTGTTTTGCTTCTTTCAAAAAACAGCTTTCAGTTGCAATTCACAGTAAACTGTTGTCAGTTTTCGAGCCACAGAACCAGCAGGACTTGGAA
Source organism: Sabatieria punctata (assembly GCA_030248155.1). Classification (NCBI taxonomy): domain Eukaryota; kingdom Metazoa; phylum Nematoda; class Chromadorea; order Araeolaimida; family Comesomatidae; genus Sabatieria; species Sabatieria punctata. Next base: position 13,853 of record JASANB010007978.1, read on the forward strand.
TTTTCGGGCCAAACTTTCGCAATAGGTAGCCAGTTATCTTGTTAATAAATTCTGAAAATCTGAGCCAAATTCATAGAGAAATGACTGAAAACGAACTGTTCGAGTAAACTCTCCTTCCTTATGGAGTGTCTAAAGCCTAGCAGCTTTACAACGAGCGAGCGGAACGGCGCCGAGAGCACACGCTTTAAGATGCAATTGCATCCTACACGCTTAACGAAAAGCTAATCTTATACCGGCAGCCTTGGCTGCCGGTAAAAAGGTTCCATTCACTCACTGCCTATTGATTTCGTTTCTCAGAATTGGGTCAAGTCTGGATTGCACCGCCAAACTTTAACACTCAAAATTCCCATGATTTTGAAGCATATCTTTCAAAGTTCAGCCTATGTTTTCGACATTTGAATGCAAACAAAAATCCGGTGAACAGGACTAGGCCAGCCTTATCCGCTACCGAACCAGACCTGAACCGAAATTCCAAGCCTAAAGTCTCCAGGCGAATTTGTGCTCTTATATCATGTCTAGAAAGTACATAGTTCTACTTTCTTTGCTTCGGCTGTTGGTTGATATGCTCAAAAAAGATTTGAAAAAGATTCAATGCCCAGAGGATTGACAGGAACAAAAAAACAGACGAAATGCAATGTAATGAAATGAAATCAGAATCATACCCAAAACAAGAATAACGCACATTAATAAGATTGATTAATAAGAGTGATTCCGTTATACTTCACAATAAAACAGATTCCTACTGCTGAGGGCTAAGGAGACTTTACTGGTGAAGTATTAAACCGAGCGTGTGTTTCTCCAATAAAGCCTCCAATAGCCATCAACAGTAGTAGGAATCCGTTTTGTAATGAAGTGCAACGGAATAATAAAAATTCCTTTTGTTCATTACCAAAATCCTTGTTTTGTGTTTGAGGGGAAATATCTCAGGAACTAACCAGAGTATCTTAATGAAAGTTTCACCAATCTTTGAAGAATTTATTTATCTTTCATTTAAAAAAGGATTCATTAAAATCGGTTAAGATTTGCCTTTGCTACAGCGAAAAATCTGCGGATTTGATTTTTTTTGACGGACCCTCCATAAAAACAACTTTAGTGGGCATTTTTCTCACCACGCAGCGAGGCAGGATGTCACCTCTAATCCAATTAAGGCAACAGGTTTGCCTTCAAAAGAGCAATTAAAACTTAAACGGTTGTTAACCCTTAAAACTCCACTCCACTCCACTCTTCTCACAGTATAAACGATGGAGCCTGCCCAAGAGGAGACGAAAATGACTTCCATAGAAAAGTTCAGAAATTTGGTTCATCGCGTGCGCGACAAGAAACGGCTGGACTGGCTACAGAGCAACGACTTTTACGAGAAAACCGAAATTGGCGGCTTCTCCCACATAGCCCAAGCCAAATCAGGCTGGGAACTAGGTTTCTGGTATGTGGTGATCATATTTTTCATCGGATTGACCATTTATGACGGCACATTGTTGATAATACAGTACACTAACAATCCGACTGTATCCTCGCTGAATGTAAAATTCAATACTTCAATTTACTTTCCTAAATCGACCGCCTGTCTTAGTGTGACTCCTGAGCAAACAGACTTTGTCAACCTTTACAAACTGAATGCTTCGGAAGTTTTGCAAGAAAATTTGGCAGCACTGAACACGAAGAAAAAGATGCTGGAAGAATATTGGAATGTTACAATGATTGGTATCGTGCACAAGTTTGTCAGCAGGGTCACTGCTGGGGAGCAGGCCAGTGGAAATGTTCATGTGGATGGAAAGTACTTGTTCGAAGAGGATTTTGACACTGTTTCAGTATGAATTTCTAGCATTTCTCTCACAAAATGCACAGTTGGCCAAAAAACAACCCAGCAGATTTTTAGCTATAGCAACTGTAAATCTAAACCGAATTGCATTAACCCACCAAGACGATTTTACCGACCCCCCATTTTTCTGGCAAGTAATTTTTTGAGCAAATTTTTGCGATTTTTTACAATTCAAGATACAAAAATTGCCAAAATCGCCTGCAAAAAGCACTTTTTAACTGTATTCCAGCCAAAATTAGCGATTTTCGGCGATTGTTAGCCAAAAAATTGCGATTTTTTCGCTTTTTTGAGGGTTTTTAATATCCAACCACCGTCCCAAAATTTGGGCTCAGACCCCCCGACCTGCGCCAGCCCCCCACCCCCAACCCCCTCCCCCCTTCGGCGGATGACCTGTTACACATGTATGGCGTGTACTGTACGTAAAAACAATTAAAATTATGGCCAAATCAGTGATTTCTGCACTTTAAAAAATTTCGCTATAAAATCGCCACCCACCGTAATAAATAGTAGTGATTTGGCGAGCCTCCTTCCCCGTCATCCCCGATTACGTAATTTTTGCACGCCCCCTCATCACACAAAATTCCCGCCAAATTGGCAAAAATATTGCAAGAAAGGCGGGAAAAAGAAATGTTATAATTTTATGGGACATCTTTGTTCTAGATATTGCTCTCTCATTTATCCAAATTGGATATTAGTTTCAAGGAAATGGTGCAGAAGCTCGGTCTAGAGTTGACCAATTTATTTAGCTTCTACCTCAATGGAGACCTTTTAGTACAAGGCAATCTATTTTCTCACGGCTTAGCTCTGGACGTAGTCAGTAAAATCTCTCAACAGAGCATCTGCTTTTACGCCTTTCCCAATTCTACTGATATGATCATCAACAGTACTAGAGAGTTGATTTCACTGAATGCCAACTTTGAAGAGCTTCCTGAGGCCCTCAGACCTGACAAGAAATATACAGTTCTTAGTTTCAACCTCCACGGCCCACCAGAAAACACAGCAGCTTCAGTGCCATCTAGAAGCAATGGTATGATGACATCGCGATTGGGCAACTATGGTTGGGTCACCTGGTCAGTCGACTCATTCTATAAACCCTTAGCAAAGCGAGGCGGGGTGAAAGTTTGTTCTGAACAGATTAGCCGACAAGAATGCGTCATTAAATGTAGAGCTGAATTGATTTCTGACCTCTGCAACTGTTCACCTCTAACCCTGCCAGCTGTAGATGACCAACCCTTTTGTACCCCTGACAGATACATCAAATGTCTACGCTACAGAGGTTTTCAAGATAGCAATTGCACAAAAGAATGTCTACCCAATTGTGCAAAATGGAAATATGATGCAAAGCAGAGCTGGGATAAGGCCTGGGAGCCGGATGTAGAAGTTTCGTTGAATATGATGCTCGGTAGTTTTGAATATCCAGAGTTTGTAGAGGAGTATGCGTTTACGTGGCAGAATTTTGTGGGTAACTTTGGAGGTGTAATTGGAATGTGGTTGGGAGCTAGTTTTGTTGGTGTTTTGCACATCATTGTGCATTTGGTTAAGTTGGGAGCAGATAAGGTGAAAAGTAGCGGTGTAAATGAGGAAATGTGATATAGTTATATTTGTTGATAACTGCGGTTTTATGTTATTAAAAGCTTGGAGATATTCAGTTGGGACATGTATAATGATTTATAACCATTCTAGCTTACTAGCCAGTGATATAACTGGATAAATTCAAATTTCATTCATGTATTCTGGCTTCGACTTTCCCGTTCAACTATTCACTGATTTTTAACTTAGTAGTAGTCAGTTAAAGACACGTCTGTCTGCATACAATGACTGCAGTTTGTTTCTTTACTCTATTTAATTTATTACTCTATCTCTTCCGTTCACAAGCAACTGAGATCCAATTCAACAAATACACAGATGGAAATATCAACCGTCAGATGTCAAAAGAGAGCGCCGGTTCTGTTTCTAGCTCCTGTGGAAGACAGCATATCGGAAAATCAGTATGTTTACAGGTGTCCCAAAAATTATAACATTTTTTTTGCCTTTTTCGCAAATTTTGACCAAATTGCTGAAATTTGAAACATAGGTGCTAAAATACGTATTGCAGATTTTGTGTGTTAAAATTTAGTGGACAAGGCTTGACCCAGGAGGGGGGTCGCACGACAGACTTTTCCAAAATATGATGGGCGCCACTTCGTCAAGCGCCTATAACTTTTGAGGGAAAAGGGGCACAGGAATGGGCCTCCCAGCATTCGACGTGCTTTGCGGCGAGCTTTCAAACACAATAACTCCAGCCTTTTTATGTCCATTGGTTGGCGCGAAATTCAATTTTTTCTGCCTAGCAAAAGTAGTGCCGATGCAACACCTGACAAACGTGCGCACCGCTCTGGCGCCCTTCAAGCAAGAGGGCCAGCTAATGACGCAGTGCGCAGATAATTGCATGGGCAATCCAGCCGTGTAAGCCGCATTGTTCTGCGGGCTTGTACGCCAGAACGGCGACCATTCAAAAATTGGGTAGAAAATGGTGCATTTTCTGACTGATTTTTCGACAGGTTTTGACACCTGTCGCCCATATACTTGCTCTAATCGCGGCGGCTCACCCACCAAACCAGAGCTAACAATCTCAGGATTCCGAAGCTGTACTCACACTTCCGTTTCGTACCTGTTTTATGCCTCTTTTTGCCCAGCAACTGTGCATTGGTCAGCAACCCTAAATTATAGCTCCAGAAAAACATGCAAATTTCTGAGAACTGAGGATGAAATTTCAACATGTCTTGAATACGATTTGTAGAGCGGACTGAGTGCTTTCGATCGGTATAGTGCATGGCCTCCCAGCATAAAATTTTCTTCTGAGGTCTTTTGCATTTTTGGAATTTGTCTGGTTTTTATAATCGATTTTACGGGGTATTCGGCACATAACTCTTTTGTATGAGCACGTAGGGCAATGGGTGTGCCACCATACGATGGCCCACGTCTGTGCGCAGTCGGCGGTGTGCAAGACGACAGGCTGCGATCACCGTGTGGGGTGCGCCTAACCGAAATGCTCCACCGGTCTGGATTTTTCGACTACTTCTTGGCAGTTTTTCTGGTATGCTGAACTAATAATTGAACTGCGCGTCTATTTACCCATAGAATGATTGATTGGATGCTAATGATTCCGAAAATGTGATTATCGTTCCGTTTCATAGCTGTTTCACGCACTTTTCTCCCGATATGCTGCCTTGGTCTCAAAATAGTCACTGCGAACACTGTGGAAATGCGTGAATTTCAGAGAACTGAATAGAAAATTTGAAAATGTGACCAATAGGAAGTGTAATTATTGCAGAGTCCTTCTGATTGGTGGGTAATTTTGAAATGTCATCCGCTTGTTGCTTCAGAAACAGAACAGGCGTATCATGCATATTTCAGTGTTAGTCTGCAATTGTCCATTGCAGGATTTGTTAGCTAGTTTGTGACAATCCAGAAAACTGGCTTGCAGATGGTTCAGTTGCATAGCACGCATTTGCAGATTATCAAACAAATCAACACTACCTTCGTATGCTTGGTAGACAAGGGATTCAAAGGTGTCTGTATACTGTAGGACACACCTTGTAAACCCATTCAGGATCCCCTGCTCAGCAGTGCGAGTATTTTCCTTGATTTCCACTGTGTTTGCAGGCAAAAACACTGGCAATTTTTTCAAAATCAAGCGAAGCCTGCGTCTAAACAACAACTGAAGCCTGTCACACGGCACACACAGCCCAGACCATGCACAGGTGTGGAACATCGCTTAGTAGCACTTTCACTCCTACAGGAGCAGATAAGAAAGAGTTGCAGACAGTATAATTAAAAAAATCTAGAGAATTATTGGCGTGAAAAACTGGGTTTAGAAGAATAAAAAGACCGAAATTTTCGCGCTTCCCACTGCGCCTGACGGCCATGCAATGCACAAGGACTCTGCACTAATTACACTTGCTATTGGTCACATTTTCAAATTTTCTATTCAGTTCTCCGAAATTCGCGCATTTCCACAGTGTTCGCGGTGACTATTTTGAGACCAAGGCAGCATATCGGGAGAAAAGTGCGTGAAACAGCTATGAAACGGAACGATGATAACATTTTCGGAATCCTTAGCATCCACCAATCATTCTATGGGTAAATAGACGCGCAGTTCAATTATTAGTTCAGCTTACCAGAAAAACTGCCAAGAAGTACATGTAGTCGAAAAATCCTGACCGGCGGAGCATTTCGGTTAGGCGCACCCCACACAGTGATCGCAGTCTGTCGTCTTGCACACCGCCGAATGCGCACGGACGTGGGCCATCGTTTGGTGGCACACCCATTGTCCTAAGTGCTCATACAAAAGAGCTTTGTGAAAAAACCCAGTAAAGTCTATGATAAAAGCGGACAAAATCCAAAAATGCAAAAGACCTCAGAAGAAAATTTTATGCTGGGAGGTCATGCTCTATACCGATCGAAAGCTCTCAGTCCGCTCTACAAATCGTATTTAAGACATGTTGAAATTTCGTCCTCATTTCTCCGAAATTCCCGCATTTCTGCAGTGTTTGTGGTGACTGTTTTTAGGCCAGGGCAGCATATCAGGGTAAACGTGCGTGAAACAGCTACGAAACGGAACGATAGTCACATTTTCGGAATCCTTAGCATCCAACCAATCATTCTATGGATAAATCGACGTGCAGTGTTCAATCATTAGTTCAGCCTACCAGAAAAACTGCCAAGAAGTAGTTGAAAAAGCCAAACGGCGGAACATTTCGGCCAGGTGCACCCCACACAGTGACCGCAGCCTATCTTGTTGCACACCGCCGAATGCGCACGGACGTGGGCCATCGTATGGTGGCACACCCATTGCCCTACGTGCTCATACAAAAGAGTTATGTGCCGAATACCCCGTAAAATCGATGATAAAAACCAGACAAATTCCAAAAATGCAAAAGACCTCAGAAGAAAATTTTATGCTGGGAGGTCATGCACTATACCGATCGAAAGCTCTCAGTCCCCTCTACAAATCTTATTCAAGACATGTTGAAATTTCGTCCTCAGTTCTCAGAAATTTGCATGTTTTTCAGGAGCTATAATTGAGGGTTGCTGACCAATGCACAGTTGCTGGGCAAAAAGAGGCATAAAACAGGGTACGAAACGGAAGGATGTGAGTACAGCTTCGGAATCCTGAGATTGTTAGCTCTGGTTTGGTGGGTGAGCCGCCGCGATTAGAGCAAGTATATGGGCGACGGGTGTCAAAAACCTGTCGAAAAATCAGTCAGAAAATGCACCATTTTCTACCCAATTTTTGAATGGTCGCCGTTCTGGCGTACAAGCCCGCAGAAGAATGCGGCTTACACGGCTGGATTGCCCATGCAATTATCTGCGCACTGCGTCATTAGCTGGCCTCTCTGCTTGAAGGGCGCCAGAGCGGTGCGCACGTTTGTCAGGTGTTGCATCGGCACTACTTTTGCTAGGCAGAAAAAAATTTGACTTTTGCGCCAACCAATGGACATAAAAAGGCTGGAGTTATTGTGTTTGAAAGCCCGCCGCCAAGCACGTCGAATGCTCGGAGTGTTCCGAATTGTATCCGCGTCTCCCCTTTCCCACCAAAAGTTGCGCGTAGGCGCTTGACGAGAAGTGGCGCCCATCATATTTTTTGGAGAAAAGTCAATCGTGCGACCCCCCTCCTGGGTCAAGCTCTGTCCACTAAATTGCAACACACAAGAGAAATCTGCAGTACGTGTTTTAGCACCTATGTTTCAAATTTCAGCAATTTGGTCAAAATTTGCGAAAAAGGCAAAAAAATGTTATAAGTACTGGGACACCTGTAAACATACTGATTTTCCGATATGCTGTCTTCCACAGGAGCTAGAAACAGGAACCGGCGCTCTCTTTGACATCTGACGGTTGATATTTCCATCTGTGCATTTGTTGAATTGGATCTCAGTTGCTGAACTGAGAAGAGATAGAGTAATAAATTAAAATAGAGTAAAGAAACAAACTGCAGTCATTGTATGCGAGACAGACGTGTCTTTAACTGACTACTACTAAGTTAAAAATCAGTGAATAGCTTGAACGGGAAAGTCGAAGCCAGAACCACATGAATGAAAATTTGAATTTATCCAGTTATATCACTGGCTAGTAAGCTAGAATGGTTATAAATCATTATACATGTCCCAACTGAATATCTCCAAGCTTTTAGTAACATAAAACCGCAGTTATCAACAAATATAACTATATCACATTTTCCTCATTTAAAATGTTGAGCAATACGTAACTGAACGAAGTACAA
>JASANB010007980.1:0-19807 GCA_030248155.1 Sabatieria punctata
ATGTCAGATATATATTTGCGCCAAGTTTGAATGTTGTCGCCTTTCATTGCCGTTTTTACCTTTGGTTCCGGTGTTAAGCTAGATTGTTACTAGCATTAATCTTGGCAGTATGGGGCTTCCAATTATCTGGATGGTAATAAATCTCAGCAGCCTAATGGTGGAGCAGCTTTTCTGTGCGCTGCTTTTATTACGGAATGAGATAGACTATAAAAGATGCCTGATTTCAAACGGATCAAATGGAACAGTCCAATTCACGGATTGTGCTTTCTGGAATCGCTGGAAAAGAAAAAGGAACATACTTTTTGGCTTGTTTCAAGTTTAGTTTGTGTTGTACTCCTGACAGTTGATATGACACGACTTGCTATTCAGTTTATTCAAAATCCAGTAGCCACAGAAGTATGATCTTATTATTTACAGTGTCGAAAATGCTGTTATTTTAGTCCAGTAAAGCAAAACCAATTAGAAAATACTAATGGCATTGTGCAATTTAACAGTAAAGTGAAGAGTTAAGTAGGAATTATGTTTAAGTACCTAGGTTTTCACTTATGAATGTTGCATCCAGAAATGCATACAAATACTTTAGTCATCATAATTTACGTTCAATTTTAGCTCTCAATGCTGCAGCACAAAACGTTCGTTCCTCCAAAGGTTATCGGGTGTAAAAAATTATCGATCGGCGATCATATTAGTTCAAGACTTTTACCATGGCTTAACGAAAGTTCTGTTGGTTCAAGAAAACAATTAATTGATTACCTTAATTGGAGTGATTCATTGGCAATTAACGTGCGATTTTACCTAGCTACTCAAAGCCAATGGGAACAAGCTGTATTAGACAATATTAGAATGTCAAGCCAAATACTATTTATTCGCCATTCGTATGAGCCGCTTAAACTGAATAATCTATTGGTTATTATGAATTTACTTGAAAAATACCATGTATCACTAGAAGAACTGAGCACCTCATTTGCCAAATACATAAAACATAATGTATACAATTCGGCTGTATTAATACAACAATCTAAGGTGAGTTGAGTACATGTCATAGACAGGTAAACTAAGCCTTATATTGACAAAAGCCTTTTAACGCTTATGTGTTATCGATGTTAAGTAGCCATCTATGGCAAACATTAGTGACGTAAAATTATGGAATTTGAATTTCAATTCAATTACAAATAAATTATGGGCACAATTTTCAAATTTCAATTAAATTCCAGTGGAGAAGATAGAGTACTAAAAATATCCTGAAATCGTATAGTTTCAAGTGAGAGAGAGAGAGAACGGTAATCTGGGAGAACAAGATACAACTAAGACTTACTGTTTTACATCTTTTCTGTCTGAAATTGAAACAAAGTTGCAAAAACTGGCCCAAAATTTGCTTCCTAGAGCAATCGGAGAGTTGTGGAAAAATCGTTTCTATGTTCCCATCTGGTGGAGGAAGGGAGGAGGACATAATCTAAAGGTTTTCAGCATTTTTTAGCGCAACATCACTTCCTAGGTACCATCGCCAAAAAGGGGGGTCGTCAACCCACGATACAAAAATCACTGTTTTGACTTTTATGAACTACGAAATAAAAAGTAGAGCATAAAACATTACAAAACATAGTGAGGTCAGTATAAAGAAGTGAGAAACCCTAAATAGGTTCTTATTTTAAGTCGTTAGCGCCTCTATACGCATTTCGTTACATTCACAACAGGAAATAATTGAAAATATAATTGAAATTCCAAGCGAATTATAATTTAAAATTACAATTAAATGATGGCACAAGTTTTGGATTTCAATTAAATAAAATTAATTGAATTGAAATTAAAAACGGGCCAATTATCCGAATTTCAGTTACAAATAAATTAATTTTTTACATCACTAAATAGAAGCATTTCTCTTAGCCAAAATTATTTATAGAAACGATTTTCACTCTAGTAAAACTAAAAAATAATTCTAAAAAGTTCCTGAAAACTGTAAATCCCATTGCTTTTGATGAATTTTCTTGCCTCTGACCTAGGAAATGATTAATCCATATCGTTGTAAATGGGAAATTCAGTGTTTTTACTGTCTGTGTAACATATTTTCAGCAAATACCGAATAAATACCGGTATACCCATACCGAACCGATTCCTGGGTATGTCGAAAAATACCTACCCATACCAAAGCGATTCCTGAAAATCCCATACCCAAACAACAGCAAAGTTCCCACATCCACATGCAGTTTAAGGAGAAAGCAAACAAACTATCTAATTTAGAGTTACGATGCTGTTATAAAACAGAACCTATATCTTGATGGATTTTGGTCTGCCACTTACGGTGGTCTCTGTATGAAGTGGTCACTGCCCCCAGAAGCGCAGTTACTGGCTGCTGCACCGGAACCACAATATCAATTCGAACTAAATTACTCTGCATTGGCAGGGGTGAGGGCGAAACCAAAAGATGGACGTGATACTGTATTTCATCTACTCATTCAAGTAAGCCAAGTGGTATTTGACCGAATTCCTTTGATGATTTTGACCGATATTATTTCAGGGCTCTGACCCAGAAGAACTTCGTAAGGTGGAAATGGGAGACATAAAGTTTGTGAAATGGGAGGTGGATTTAGTATACAAATCAAGGTATACATACTATAGTCCTACTGCAATACTGTATCAACAAGAATACGTTACATTACTACTCAATGTAACTACAGACAGACTGCTTTAAATAATGGAATCATTTCTTTCTGCCATAATTTCTGCAAAACGTTACCAACTAACCTATAATTTGGACTGTAATCCTGAGAATTTCTTGGTTAATAGTTTAGTGCACCAGGCTTGACCGAATCCTATAAAATTCAAGATTATGTGAAACAGGGTATTTAGTATTTCAATGCCTAAATGGAAAAAAGTTAAAAATGGGAACTTTTCTTTTCCCAGTTACCTCTTTCCAACAAACCGCAAAATTCATCAATGGTTCGTTTTTGCCTGATGAATTGTTTTTGATGAATAGTTATTCACGTTTTACGATTACAATTCTTCAAAAGATGATGAATTGAAGAAATTATTCATCACAGAAATTGAGGAACAATTAAATAATGATTCTTCAACAAACTTTTATGCCAATTTTCCTTAGTTCAACCGAAAAAGAAACGTTCCACAAACACATAAACTGACTGGGCTCGCCGTGACAGTTAATCAGGAACTGTTCAGAATTGCCGTGTAGTAAAAAGACCTATTTGTCAAGTTGAAGTGCTGGACCATTCCAATGCATTTGATGAACAATAAAATTATTGATTCATCAGAAAATCTTGCAAAAGTCTTCAAAATGATGAATAGTAGTGGACCATTTCATGATGAATAGTATGATGATATGATGGCATACTGATATATCAGTATGGTTTGTTGGTAGGAGTTACTTGCGCAAATGATTGCAAAATGTCTCATACTTAGAGGTGGTTGTGTGGGGGCATTTCTTGATCTGTTTAAATTTCATCCATTGAAATTGACACAGTGTTGAGAGTTTTAATAATGAGCAATCAGAATATAAGATCTTCGGTATAATCCCTATTTTCAACCATTCACGATATTTTAATACAATTTAAGAGCCGGTTTTTCTAGGAATCGACTTTTGCTCCTTAACCTCCGGACAAATCTCAACTTTATGTCTCCGATTTGGCTAAAATTTTGTATTTTGATATAATTTAACCTAAAAAGATGTTTTATCACCATCCCGGCCATTTTTGAGAGGGTCACTTTTTCGACCCAACCTCAGATCTCGGCTTATAACTCTGGAACCAGTGAACGTAGAAACTTGCGGATTGCATATTTATAATCACATAATCGTTCTCTTTCACACGATACCCTACATGACCAAATTCGAGACAAAAAATTTTTTTCGAACCCCTTCTGGGCCAAATTTGACCCCCCCAAAGGTGCGACTACCGCTATTTTATTTCTTAAAATTGTAGCGCTATCTATTCACGTTTGATAGCACAAAAAAAATCGAGAAAAAATGGGCGTCTAATTGAGTTTTTGGGCCTTGAAAGTTGTCAGGTCGAAAATTTGCCCAATAAAAGATTGCCTTGTAAAGAGCTTATCTTTGTCAATTTTGAACCGAGTTCAGTGATTTTTTGCACACATATTGCACTGTGTCCCTGGCACATACTGCACAAATCTGACCTTGCTGGCTCTTGCTTGGCGCCAGTTCTACGCTTCTTGGCCACATTTCAAGATACATTAGTTTACAAAGCAAAGTTTACAAAAAACCACACACAGTTTGGCTGTCCACAGAGGTTCTTCAGTAGGCAACTGTGACAGCTTATGGATAATTTAGTCTTGGCATTAATTGGACTGCAAGTTTGCTCAATTGTTTCTCCGAAGTATGCTACATGGCTGTCTGAAGTTCATCAAAAGCATACATGTAACAGGGGGTCTGGGGGTATGCCCCCACCCGACTTAGGCCAGCCTCCCAGATGGCCCCCTCCGAGACGATTTTTCCGACCCCCCGCCCTCCGATTTTTCTGGCAAGTAATTTTTTGAGCAAATTTTTGTTATTTTTTGCAATTTCAGACACAAAAATTATACCACACATCAATTGAATTCCCACTATATAGTATAACTTTCACTGGTCACTCATTTGGAGGTGCTCTAGCACTTATTGCATAATCTGACTTTGCATTTACTATACCTGTATTGCAACAAAGAATTTCGCTCTACACCTATGGGCAGCCAAGGGTTGGTAACTTTGAATTCGCAAAACAGTTCTTTCTCCATGTTCCTCCTCATGCTTGGCGTGTTGTGAAGGCCAATGATTTCATGGCTAACTTTCCAGACTGCGATGGAAGCCACAGTTGTAGTATTTTCTGTGTTTGTCTATTAGAATGAAATTTTAGGTGCAGCAGTTGAGTGCACAGCATCACCCACTGATGCTTACTATCACAGTGCTCTTGAAGTGAGTAACCTAAGTTAAGACTTGGTTGTGTATTTATTGCCTGGCTTTAGGTACAATATGCACATACTATGCCATTGACAGTGGAGTTATCTAAACCAGTTATTACTTATGAAATCTGCAACAGTTATCCTCTGTTTGAAGACCAAAAATGTTCAGTAAGCAAGACTACTAGTCCATGTTTGTCAATTATTGGTGCACCTGTAGCTTGTCTATTAGCTTGGTTCGGCTGGCGCTAGCATTGAAGAACAACAAGAATAACAACTTTATGAATCTGAAAAAGCATGCTGCTATAATGCTGCCTTGAACATGATCAATAGCAACAAAGTCAGTGCATGGCTTTCCAGACAACTTGCATGCTTGCTGCATCACTTTAGCTAATTGAATCTGACTATTGCTTGTTTCTAAACACTCTCATGGGTTCATGCTGTATGCAGCAGCAACAAACTTTAGCGTGGCTATTGCTCCTCTTTCTAAATACGAACTCATATAGGTTAAGTGCCCCAGATGGGGGGCCCCCCCCCCCCCCCCCCGAGACGATTTCACCGACCCCCCCCCCCCTCCGATTTTTCTGGCAAGTAAATTTTCGAGCAAATTTTTGCAATTTTTTACAATTTCACACACAAAAATTGCCAAAATCGCCTGCAAAACAGCACTTTTTAGCTGTATTTCAGCCCAAATTAGCGATTTTTGGGGATTTTTAGCCCAAAAATTGCGATTTTTTTCGATTTTTGATCGTTTTTAGTGCCCACCCCCCTCCCCTAAAATTTTGGCTCAGACCCCCCCGGCCGGCGCCAGACCCCCCCAACCCCCCTCCCCCCATCGGCGGATGACCTGTTTCATGTATGTTTAATGTTATTTCATAAAGTATTGAAACTACCCTGTTTCACATGGCCTTGAATTTTGCAGGATTGGGTCAAGCCTGGTGCACTAACTTTCAACACACAAAATTCTCAGGATTTTGGTACCTGTCTTCCGAAGCAAAAACAAATGTTTTTGAGGCTGCTGTATGTAATAGTGGTTAGGAGGAACTAACTATTTAGAATTTAACAAATTGAAAGCATCCTTATTACAGTCAGGCACTTAACGGCGTTTATGGTACCGACATCATATAAGGTGCCGGTACCATATATGGTACCGGTACCTAGTGTAGGGGTACCGTATAATATATGGTATATGGTATATGGTACCGGTACCATATATGGTTCTCCCACGTCCGGCGACTGTCCACTACTACCATATATGGTACGAAATCTGAACATAGTGGTACCATATATGGTACCGACACCTTATATGTTACCGTCACCATATATGGTACCACTACCTAAGGTACCGGTACCATATATGGCACCGGCACCTTATATGGTGTCGGTACCATAAACGGCGTTGTGCCTGACTGTATTAGATGATTTGATTAGTTTCCAATCGTTATCCTATCTTACAACAACCAGTCTATTTCAGCTGCAAGCAACACCATGACCCAGTTTATATTTGTCAAAGGAAGTGTGTGTTTACCTTGATCAGAAACATCTGCAACTGTTTGCCTATTTCCTTTCAATTCTATAAACATCAGCCAAACATGCGCTTCTGTAAAGCCTCTGATTATTACCAACTAAAAACGTCCAACTTGACCGATTGCAACAAATTGATCAGCAGCACAAACACCTGGCCAGCATATTCGAAACAATGCATTGAAGAGTGCGCTGTGCCTTGCACAATAGTTGACAGTTACATTGATTTGGTTAAACATAAAAGAAAAACTGGAAGAACTGGACTGAATGTCATTTTGAGTCCGTTTCGCTCACCTCAAGTTGGAGAAGTTCCTTCCTTTACATGGCAACGAGTCTTGGGCACATTTGGAGGTACAACGTTCCTAACTAGTATTCGCAATCTTATATCTTCTTCATTTTTAGGCACCTTGGGCTTCTGGTTCGGTGCATCATTGCTCAGTATTATACATCTATGTTTTTATGCTCTACAGTTACTCATAGGACGAGTGGTGAAAATGGTCTAAAAGTCTGTCATTCGGTTAATAACTTTACCTGCCATTGGATCGCCATGATTGTGCTGCCCAACATGTTTGCAAGTATACATGCACTAGTACTATGGATTGGAATTAGATAACCCATCTTATAAAAATTCAAGCCTATAGATTCAAATCACGAAAATACATCATATGCGTTATTCTGGATCAAACCAACTGACATGTCTTATGTTGTTTATACAGGGTGTGCCAAAAAATAACAACCCAGCAGAGTTTTTGCTGTAGCAACCACAAATCTCAACCGATTTGAATGAATCCTTTTCTAAAATGAAAGATAAATAAATTGTTGAAAGATTGATGTAACGTTTATTAAGATAGCCTTCTTAGTTCCTGAGATATTTGTCCTCAAAGTCAAAACAGAGATTTTGGCAATGAACAAGAGTGATAAGGAACAACCCAGCAGATTTTTTACTTTTGCAACCATGAATCTGAATCGATTTGAATGAACCCTTTTTTGAATGAAAGACTGATCAATTCTTCAAAGATTGGTGCAATTTTTATTGAGATTCACAGCTTAGTTCTTGAGATATTTGCCTTCTAAGTCGAAACAGATTTTGGCAAAGAACAAGAGCGATTCCGTTGCATTTCATAATAAAGCAGATTCCTACTGCTGGGGCTAATGATACTTTAGTGTTGACGTAAACCGAATTTCTGTGTCAACTGTAAAGCCTCCAATAGCCCTTAGCAGTAGCAGGAATCCGTTTTATTACGAAGTGCAGAATAATAAAAAAAATCCCTCTTTGTTCACTGCCAAAATCACTGTTTTGATTTTGAGAGCCAATATCTCAGGAACTAAGCAGAGTACATTAATGAAAATTTCAGCAATCTTTTAAGAATCTATTTATCTTTCATTTAAAAAAGGATTCGTTGAAATCGGTTGAAATTTGCGGTTGCTACAGCGAAAAATCTGCTGAGTTGTTTTTTTGGCACACCCTGTATATTGTTTTTAAATAGTAACATACAAAGTTTACCATGTTTTTGTGAACAAACATCAATTTGCTATTTGCCATATTCTCATTGACCCTCCTTTTATGTACCAATTTGTTTGTGTTGATCACTGAGTAAAACTTCAAACTTCAACTTCAACTTCCAACTACTTTTCCTTTTATCTTCTAGAAAAAATGTAAACAGTGTGCATAAATTCAGTAATATTTAGAAAGTCACCTTAAATCAGCACGGCAAGTGGGTTCATCTGACAGATTTGTAGGTAATAGGCGAAAATAAGCCATATAGGAGAGGTTGGATTACAGGAGGGGGTTGGGGGTCTGGCGCCGGCCGGGGAGGTCTGAGCACAAATTTTGGGAGGGAGTTGGGCACCAAAAACGCTCAAAAATCGAAAAAATCGCAATTTTTCGGCTAAAAATCGTCAAAAATAGGTTATGTGAGCTGAAATATAGCTGAAAAGTGTAATGTTTCCGGAAAATATATTTTTGAAATTAAACAACTATTAAATTGCTTGCTCAGCCTTCAGATGAAAATAACTCGCTAATAATTTGCTTGGTATCCAAATTCTGAAATTTTATTTGATACAAATTTGTTATTTGATATGAATTAAATATAAATTTGCTAAAATCATTGCTCAATTCCTGATGAACAAGGTCATCTTTGGACTGAACTTGTCCTTTTGTAGCCAAACTTTGGTTAATGAAGCTGCCGAACCAAGCAAATATATATCAAATTCATATCAAATTTATATCAAATTTCGAGGCCAATTTTACCAAATATAATATAATCTTAATTTGTTTGACAGTCATCGCGAGAAATTTAATTTGTTATTAAAATGCTCTTTACTTGGTGATTTTGGCCAAAACAATTTAATTTTGTTAATTAATTTTAATTTGATCGAAAACACTAAAAAAGTGCTGTTTTGAAGGTGATTTTGGCAATTTTGGTGTCTGTAATTGTAAAAAATCGCAAAAAGTTGCTAAAAAAATTACTTGCGAGAAAATCGCAGGGCGTCGGAAAAATAGTGTCGGGGTCCCCATCAGGAGGGTCTGACTTAAGTCGGGTTGGGGGCAGACTCCCCAGACCCCCTGTGACATGTATAACTATCACTGCGAACGACAACTCTCCTGGAACGAGCTCAGATCAGATTGCGTTCAGCAAAAATTTGAACACAAATTGCTGCAAATGACCAAATAGAGCTCTATTTCAAAATTTGTACAGTGTTTGCGCAGCCCAGAATGAAATGCCTAGATTCGGAAACGACTGTTCCGTTTCATGTTTAGAGTAGCGATGTAAAAATGTGCAGCCCTTATCTATGTAAAGATGTCGATGCCATTGAAAAAGTACAAAGATTATTACGATTTTTATTTTATAGATGCTGCTGGTCTGAAAGGCCATACATATTTAGAGTACATTACAATACTGGAACATAAAATGTTAGAAAAACGCGGAGTGAAAACAGATTAAATGAAAGAAAATAATTGCATCATTCTGACATCATTCATTGGTATCTAAGCTAGGTTTTCCCTGTGGTGTCAGGTTTGATTTTATTATCTTTCATTTCCGTGTTTACCTTTCTCTAGCATGTTAAAGCTACATTGTTGGCATTGATCTCGGCAGTGTGGGGCTTCCAATTACCTGGATGGTAATAAATTTCGGCAGCCCAGCTTAATATTAGAGCAGCTTTTCGATCTGCTCCTTTTATTAGGGAATCAGAAAGAATGAGAAAGAATCTCAAAGATGCCTGATTTCAAACGGATCAAATGGAACAGTCCAATTCATGGACTATGCTTTCTCGAGTCGTTAGAAAAGCAGAAGGAACGTACTTTTTGGCTCGTTTCAAGTTTAGTTTGTGCTGTACTGATGACAATTGAGATGACAAGACTGTCCATTCTATTTATTCAAAATCCAGTTGCCACGGAAGTATGACATCTCTATTTACAGTATTATAAAATGCATTTCTTTTGCTATATTATAGTAATACTAATGGTATTTTGATAGTAAAACAGTTAAATGAATGCTTAAAAGCAAAATTATAACTACCAATATATTATGCAAATAGTAAAATTGGAACTCTGTTAGACTTTCACAATTTCCAAAAATATGTTTATGAATTTTGCATTCAGAAATGCATCGAAATACTTTAGATCATCCAGGTTTTTATAATTACTAGCCTATTTATGTATGATATGTATGTATCACCTCTATCCAGCTTGATAACTTGATTAATCAGCTTAGTGGTAGCAGCTGAAAGAAGTTTATGGTTGGGTCACTAGTAAACACAACACACGCAACACAATCACAATCACTTAAAGCGACCACAGAGTAAGAACACACTTGAACACTCACACAAAACAATCAAACTCTTTAAAGCATAAAATGTTTGTAAAATTTGGACACCATTGGAGCAAAATATCTGTGAGTAAGTTGTAGCGAAATAACGGTAAAATTAGTATGAGATATTAGTGAAGTAAAAATTTGTAAAATGAACATCCTTGGCTTGTTAGTAAAAAAAAATAAAATTAATTTCCTGTGTTCAATTTGTAGTGAATTTGTAAAGTTTACAAGAAAATATTCATTTTTAGCTCTCAATGCAGGAACAAAAAACATTCCTTCCTCCCAAAGTTATTGGGTGTATAAGAATAATGATATCCGATTACTTGATTACTGGGCGTCTACCATGGCTTTACGAAAGTTCTGTTGGTTCAAGAAAACAATTAATTGATTACCTTAATTGGAGCGATTCATTGGCAATGAACATGCACTTTTACCTAGCTACTCACAGCCAATGGGAACAAGCTGTATTAGATAATATTAGACTGTCACGACAACTAATATTCGTTCCCCATTCATATAGTCAGCTTAAACAGAATAATCTAATGGTTATTATGAATTTACTCGAAAAATATCATGTATCACTAGAAGAACTGAGCACCTCATTTGCCAAATACATAAAACATAATGTATTCAATTCGGCTGTATTTTTACAACAATCTAAGGTGAGCTGAGTACATGTCATAAATCTATGCAACCTGTCATCCACAAAAGGGGAGCGGTGTTGCGGGTCAGACCCCAAACTCCAGCAGATAGGGTAGAGAGCTAAAACTGGCTAAAAATCGCCCAAAATCATACATAGTTTAGTGCTACAGACCGCCAATCTGGCCTAAAATACAACTAAAATTCATTGTTTAAACTATATCTTTCTGAAATTGTAAAAAATCGCAAAAAGTGGACCAAGACTTGCTTCTTAGAACAATCAGAGAGAAATCATCTCAGGAGTTTGTTTGTTCCCATCTGGTGGAGGAGAGAGAGAGAGAGAGAGAGAGAGAGAGAGAGAGAGAGAGAGAGAGAGAGAGAGAGAGAGAGAGAGAGAGAGAGAGAGAGAGAGAGAGAGAGAGACAGAGAGAGAGAGAGAGAGAGAGAGAGAGAGAGAGAGAGAGAGAGAGAGAGAGAGAGAGAGAGAGAGAGAGAGAGAGAGAGAGAGAGAGAGAGAGAGAGAGAGAGAGAGAGACCGATACCGAACCGATTCCTGAAAATGCACCGATACCGAACCGATTCCTGAAAATGCCATACCGAAACAACAGTAAAGTTCCCACATCCACATGTACTTTAATGAGAAAACAAACAAACAATCTAATTTAGAATTACGATGCTGTTATAAAGCAGAATCTAGATCTGGATGGATTTTGGTCCATCTCCTCCGGTGCTCTCTGTCTAAAGTGGTCACTGCCTCAAGAAGTGCAGTTACTAGCCACTGTACCAAATCCACAATATCGATTTGAATTTAACTACTCCGCATTGGCAGGAATAAGTGCATTTTTGAAAGAATATCATACACTTTACGAACGTTATGCTGTATTTCATCTGCTTATTCAAGTAATCTAACTTATGTTTGACAGGATCTGCTTGAGGTCTTGACGTCTATTTATTTCAGGACTCCGACCCAGTCAAACTTCATAGTGTGTCAGCAGGAACAATCAAGCTTTTGAAATGGGAGGTGGATTTAGTGTACAAGTCAAGGTATTAGTGCTGCAATATGAACAGAAAATCTGTTACATACTCATTGCAGTTAAACCACGTATGTAATAGGGGTTAGAAGAATTTACAAAATTGAAAGCATCTGTATTAGATGATTCGATTATTTGCAGCAAGCAGCCTGTTTCAGCTGCAATCAACGACATGATCCATTAACAGTTTGCCAAAGGAAGTGTGTCTTTACCATGATCAGAAACATCTGCAACTGTCTACCTATTTCCTTTGAATTCTATAAACATCAACCAAATATTTCATTTTGCCAACCGTCTCACTATTTTAAATTAACCATGTCCTACTTGACTGACTGCAAAAATTTGATCAAAAGCACAAACACTTGGCCAGACTATACCAAGCAATGCATTGAACAGTGCGCTGTGCCGTGCAGAAAAGTTAAAAGTTACATTGATTCAGTGATGGAGGGACGTCTAAAGGACAATGGAACAACTCGACTGCATGTCATTTTGAGTCCTTTTTATTCACCTCAGTTTGCGGAAGTCCCTTGTTTTACATGGCAATGGGTTTTGGGCACATTTGGAGGTATAACATTTCCATGCATGCAACAGGGGGGTCTGGGGGGTCTGCCCCCCACCCGATTTAGGCCACACCCCCCGGATGCCCCCCCCCCCCGCCCGAGACGATTTCCCCGACCCCCCCTCCAATTTTTCTGGCAAGTAAATTTTCGAGCAAATTTTTGCAATTTTTTACAATTTCACACACAAAAATTGCCAAAATCGCCTGCAAAACAGCACTTTTTAGCTGTATTTAGGCCCAAATTAGCGATTTTTGGCGATTTTTAGCCCAAAAATTGCGATTTTTTCGATTTTTGAGCGTTTTTTAGTGCCCTACCCCCCTCCCAAAAATTTTGGCTCAGACCCCCCCCGGCCGGCGCCAGACCCCCAACCCCCCTCCCCCATCGGCGGATGACCTGTTACATGTATGAACATTTCACAATATATATTCAAAACACAATCTAAACCTCCTTTATGTTTTAGGCACCTTGGGGTTCTGGTTCGGAGCATCATTGCTCAGTATTATACACCTTTGCCTTAATGGTCTACATCTGCTGGTAGCACGGCTGTCAAAGATGGCCTAAAATCTACGATTCAATGACTAAAATTTTCCTGCCGAATTTTAATTTTGGACGACATGTCTGAGCCAAAATTTGAGCAGCACAATATAGTAGCTACCGGGTTTTTCGATATAAACGGTCTCTAAATTGAGGCCCCCTGGAAAGCCTTGCAAAATTAACGCCCATGGGCCGTTATTTAGATCGTGCATGTACTGCAGTAGTTTCGGGAATGTGGGGTATTTCCCTAGGCCCGATTGTTGGAGAAAATTCCCTGAAGACGGATTCAGAAGGGGATTTTTTTAAAACCCTATTTTGGGTGTCTAAACCTGCAAACAGGGTTCCAGAAGCTTTGATTAAGGTTTCAGAGACCCTAAACAGAGTTTCGGAACACCAATTCGGGTTTTAGAAACCCTATATAGGGCACCGGAACCCAAAATTGGGTTTCAAATGCCAAAAATATAAAAGAGATCTAAATATGGTTCCGGAACCATAATTTGGGTTTCTGAAGATCCAAATAGGGTTTCGGAACCCTAAATTTGGGTTTCAAATCTCTATAATAAATATGGTTCCAGAAATGCATTTTAGCTCTATTATGTCGATTAAAGTAGGTTTTTGCATGTTTTAAAGCAAAAATAAGGTTTAAAACTGTATTTTTGCAGTTCAGCCAGGATTTTTACCCGATTTTTAGCCCTCAAAACAGCAAAAATTTTGTTTTGAGCAAAGTCTAGTTTACTAGTCAAAGTCAAAGTCAAAGTCATAGTTAATACTTTTGTGATATCGCAGTCAAACGGACAGGTAGTCAAAGTCAAAGTTTGACTACCTTCGTTACCATAAATACGTAGTCAAACGAAGACCAAGTAGTCAAACCGTTTGACTATGACTACGTTTCCTTATAAGCAGCAGGCTTTTCAAGCATATTTTCCACATTTTTAAAGGTTCGCAACTAAATATTATATAAATTTGTTTCCTTTTTTTGCTCTTTGGAAGACAAACAATCCATTTCTCTAAAATTGTGAACTGATAACAGGTGTCAGTCAGCAAATCTCTGCTTGATGCAAGGCAAATTCCACAGTTTCGTCAGGATGAAAATTATGACGTACACTACAATACCTCTTTTATGGAGCAAAGAAGAACAAGAGAAAAAGAAAGAACTACTTTGATTTTACACCCAACTAAAGTGGGTACAACGTATTTGTCTACGTTTGCGGTGTCTTTCCGAAAGATGTTTTTTACATTGAAATTTTTGAAAATTAAACAATTCTGGGTTAATTTTTACCAGTTAATTATACTGTTTATTTCAAAGAAAACAACTTATGAACTCAATCAAAGTAATTTTTGACTGACACTTGGCGACTGAAGCATATAAATCGCTAAAAATGTCAATTTTGTTCTGTCTTTAAAAGTAGTCAAAGTAGTCAAACCGGTGGTCATGGTAGTCCATGGTAGTCAAACGGTTTGACTACAATATAGTCAAATTTGACTACTCTGGTATTGTACTCAAACGAGTGGTAGTCAGAGTCATAGTCAAACGGAAATTTTGGTATTGTAACAACACTACCGAAAACCCAGCTACATGTATGATTTAGATTAAAACATTTTGTTCTGGATTAGTCAAAAAATATGTTGAAAAATGGGGTAAAACCTCAAAAATTGGGGCTAAAAGCATGAGTTTCAGTGTACAAACACAATATGATCAGTTCTTGTTGAACAATCTGTGCACAAAATTCAAATAACAGACACAGACAGACAGCGACTCAGGCAGAGAGCAGTTGCATTTCCAAATATACTTTCCAAATAAACTTTCCGAATAGCTTACATTCACATATTTAGATTAGAATAGAAGTTGTGAAAAGTGAGATTTTGTTTGGTGATATATCTATTGGACTGTGTACGTATGTTCATGTTTTCATGTGCTTACACATTCAGTAGCTCAATGACTTTCAAAGGAAAATTAATAGGATCTGTATTT
Organism: Sabatieria punctata; assembly: GCA_030248155.1. Lineage (NCBI taxonomy): Eukaryota > Metazoa > Nematoda > Chromadorea > Araeolaimida > Comesomatidae > Sabatieria > Sabatieria punctata. Next base: position 14,975 of record JASANB010007980.1, read on the forward strand.
GGCCCAACAACCGCTGAAGATTTTGATTGATAGGGATAGGGATGTGTGCGAAGTGTTTTTTAAGTTTGTTTTCCGAAAAAAACTGTTTTTTCATAAGAGTATAAAAACATAAATGGCGATGTATAATGCAGTGTTGTGCCTAGCTGAATTTTCTAAAACTCGGTAAGTATTCAGTAAGTAAATCCAGAAGGAGAAAAAACAATTTCCTGACACTTCATATAAAAACAAAATTGTTGTGCTGCACTGTGCGCCCAAACTAATCAAAATATACCGAGCTGTACTTATCGCTGAACCAATAAATCTTTTAGCAAAAAAATCTTGTCTTAAACATAGACTTCAAGCACTGGCTAATCGGCTTTCAATCAAGAAAACTAGCTACTGCTCCAAAAGCTGTTGTGCACAATTGTAGGTATGTTGAGAATTCTTTATAAAACCTTCTGGTCGGGTTTCTATTCTACGTACAACAATTGTACTTTAAAATACAACGGATAATATCCAAACCTATATTTCTTCACCAATTCTTCACATCAAGTTCCAATGTGACAATGAAATCGCTGAGTGACTTTATAAACTCTCTGTACCGCTCCACTCCAATCCATGGCTTTGGATTTGTCAGCGGTGCAGTATCTCGTAGTGAAAGAATCTTCTGGCAGTTATCAATGCTCACATTCCTCATTGTGCTGGTTTACAATACTATTCGACTAACCCAACAATACCGTGAGAATCCTACCACTGCTAAGGTACACAGCTAAGTGGAGAAAAGGATTTTTGAGTAGACTTTTCAGGTCTCAATAACTGATCTCGAACGTTCGGACCCACCTGAAATGGTGTTATGTTTTCCACTACAGAATGATGACTTTATAGGACCAAATGGTGTGTACCTGGTGACAGCCTGTTTATTTACACAATTCATCTATTTTAGAAACACTACAACTTCCAAGCATGCCAGTCAATAAAGCAGAAGTTCTGGATTATAGGAAGTGGTCAAATTCCTTTACAGAAGCTGTTTATTTTTACCTGTCCACTCTCAATGCATGGGAGTTTCAGCTACTGGACAGAATTACTGGTTTAAAAGCGTCCTCAGCTCAACAAAGCAGCATAAAACCTGAGCTGATGGAAAAAATAATTTTCGTTGAGAACATGTTAAAGCAGTTTAAAGTGAGCCACCACACAATGCTCGATTCGTTCGCCAAGTACTTAGAAGACCGCATTATTACAGAAAACATGGTTGTTACCAACTTTGTACGATTTATATTACTGTTCCCAGTGAAAATGTGACTGCAAAAAACGTTTTTAGAAGTTCAACTCAACTGCACACAAAGTCAGTGTGCAGTCGGTTTATTCAATGAAGAAAGAAAGAGTCTGTCTGAGACTGAAAATACCCTCCAAACTAGATTTCGGACCACCAATGCCTCGAATGTATTTGACATTGGACTATAACAGATTGGCCAGATTTTCGGGCATTGAGGGAAAAGTTTTAAATTATTCCGAACGAGCAACTACTCTTTATGGTGTGACAGATGAGTTTCCTGTAATCAGTTTTGGTTATTAATTGTAGAATTACTGAGTGTTGTTGTAACTTTTTGTCCTTTTGACTAAGGAGTAGCCAACTGCTATAGAACAGGAAGAACACAAACTCCGCCTTTAAATACAACCCTTTGGTTTTGGTGTGTGCGTCGGTTTGGTCCTCTTGTCATTGCTGACTTTCGAAAGCCTGGGTTGGGCTTTGTGTCGACCACATTCCATCGCCTCAACAGGTTTCGAACCCACAAACAACTGCTGAGAACTGATTTGGTGGTAGTGATCTGATTGGGTATCTTTGGGGCCCGGCTCAGCCATAATTTAATTAGCATCTACCTTTCAATGGTGGTAGAGCAGTCATTTTCAACAAAACTACTGAATTTGCCTATATCTTACTGTAAACTATTTATACATGTATTTTCCCATTGTCAATACTCTACCAACCAGAGAGTAACTTCTCTATACTGCTCCACAAACCAGTGACATTTCAACATAGAGCTCTAATCACTCTTACAATCGATTTTTTTGGAGTTTCAGTTCACCTTAACTTAGTGCGTTTTTGTGTGAACAACCTTAAACTTTTGTTGCAGAATTCTGAACTATACACGATTGGATTTGCTGAAACAGGAGTTTGTGTCATTTACTCAATCACTGTTGATGTTTTCTTCAAGAATGTGAATTCAGACAAAGGGTATGAGCTATTTCTGTCACAACAGATGCACCAGACAAAGTCATAGCACATGTGACCAGTAGGTGAGGTGAGAGGTGAAAGGTGTGAGGTGTGAGGTGAGGTGAGGTGAGGTGAGGTGAGGTGAGGTGAGGTGAGGTGAGGTGAGGTGAGGTGAGGTGAGGTGAGGTGAGGTGAGGTGAGGTGAGGTGAGGTGAGGTGAGGTGAGGTGAGGTGAGGTGAGGTGAGGTGAGGTGAGGTGAGGTGAGGTGAGAGGTGAGAGGTGAGAGGTGAGAGGTGAGAGGTGAGAGGTGAGAGGTGAGAGGTGAGAGGTGAGAGGTGAGAGGTGAGCGGTGAGCGGTGAGCGGTGAGAGATGAGAGGTGAGAGGTGAGAGGTGAGAGGTGAGGTGAGCGGTGAGATGAGGTGAGACAAGGTAAGATGAGGTGAGATGAGGCGAGAGGTGAGAGGCGAGAGGTGAGAGGCGAGGCGAACCTAGCTTTTTCAACTAGTGTGACTCCCTGTCCTAATAGTTCATTGTTGTCAATTGCAGATGTGGTCGTCAATGTCTGCACAGTTGTCATTCTCAGTGTCTCATTCAATCGATCAGCAATGTGTGTGGCTGCATTTCATTGATTGCAGCGAATAGTGAGCAAAGTGCAAAAGATAAAGCTGACTGTACATACACCAATCACTACAATACAGTACCTATCTGCAAGTCACTGCCCAGACAGCAAATCTTGCCCAATTCAACACTTGAATGTCTAAGAAAATGCCGGCCTGCATGCAGCAGTAAGCAATACACTGCAGCTCATCTTAACTACGACTCAATCCATGAATTCCGGCTTAAGGGGAAGCACTTCCCCAGTGTGAAGTTTGTACTCGAACTGTCCACTTTTCAATTTCCAACCTACACTGAGATACAAGTGTTCACATGGGAAACATTTGTGGCCAACTTTGGAGGTGAGGTAATTTCAACTATTGCTCAAGAAAGGTCCTCAGAAAGTTTTTCTATGGATGTTTCAACTATTGAAGTGAACTGAACTGGCGTTTCAGGTACTCTTGGAGTGTTCTTTGGGGCGTCCCTGTTAAGCGTCATCCATTTGGTTTTCATTATTGTGAAGAGTTTTGCCCAACGAATAGACACTGTGCACCCAGAGCCCGCTGAAATCTATGAAGAGAAATCGGCCAATCGATGCTAAGTGATAACCGTAAAATGAACTTGACCCCATTCATCTATCTAAAGAAAATATTGGTCGGTGAATATTTTTTGTTCAACACTGCATGTATGTCTATTTAGCAGAAACGCAAGAGACTTGAAATTTTTGTATCTATTTGTATTTGAGAGACAGGCATTTATTTCCTATTTATTATTATTGTGCATCCATATCACATTTCATAAAATGCTTCTCCATACTTGGTTTTCTCGACTGTAAAGAACTTGCTTCAGGAAGCCTTCTAACGCTGCTTCTTCTGCTGCTCCAAGATTTGTCATGGAACGTTTCTCGCGCCTTTGTCCAACCCGCCTAAGTGAAATAGATCAACAAAACAAAGATAACATTATTATAATAATGTTATTATCACAGAATCCTTCTTTACGGACTTACGATTTATCAGGCCCTGCCAGACTCTCACTTCCTATGCTCTGTAAAATGATGAGCAAACAAATCGAAACCAGCAGCTTGGACATTTTTATTTTCTGCTTGAGTGACTGCAGTTGAGTATGTTTTACGCCAAGTAGAAAGCACTGTCTCTCTAAGTAACTCAGCAATGAAAAGGCTGAGAGTAATACAGATAAAAAAAATGGTCAAAATTTTTATACCTATCTACAGGGTGTGTCAAAAAAAACAACCCAGCAGAGTTTTTGCTGTAGCAACCGCAAATCTCAACCGATTTGAATGAATCCTGCTTTAGATGAAAGATAAATAAATTCTTGAACGACTGGTTTAGCTTTTATTAAGATGCGTTGCTTAGTTCCTGAGATAATTGCTTGCAAAGTCAAAACAGAGATTTTGGCAGTGCACAACAGAGATTAAAACAACCCAGCAGATTTTTTACTGTAGCAGCCGCAAATCTCAACCGATTTCAGTGAGTCCTATTTTATATAAAAGATAAATTAATTCTTGAAAGTTCGGTGAAGCTTTTATTAAGATATGATGCTTGGTTCCTGAGATATTTGCACTCAAAGTCAAAACAGATTTTGGCTATGAACAAGAGCGATTTTTATGATTCTGTTGCACTTCATAATAAAACCGATTCCTACTGCTCAGGGCTATAACGCAACGAGGTTTTTCTGGTGCCACACATGCTTGGTTACTTCATTTGTAAAAGTCTTGTTGCCCCTCAGCAGTAGGAATCCGTTTTGTTGTGAAGTGCAACGGAATCGCTCTTGTTCACTGCCAAAATGTCTGTTTTGAGTTTGAAGGAAAATATCTCAGGAACTAAGCATCGTATCTTAATAGCATACATGTACTAGGGGGGGTCTGGGGGGTTCTGCCCCCCACCCGAAATAGGCCAGCCCCCCCCCCCCCCCGGATGGGGACCCCCCCCCCCGAGACGATTTCACCGACCCCCCCCCCTCCGATTTTTCTGGCAAGTAAATTTTCGAGCAAATTTTTGCAATTTTTTACAATTTCACGCACAAAAA
>JASANB010007981.1:0-80711 GCA_030248155.1 Sabatieria punctata
TTTGTTTTTCTTTGATGCTGGCATGTCGTCTTTCGCTTTGAGAAAAAAGTATATATCAGCTGTAAAATATTTTCCACGTGGTGAGTCAATCAACGAACATGCATATATGTTCTATGCACGAGCGAACAAATTGTTTAGGCTAAGAGTGGTCAAGACGATTTTTGCTCAAAAACTACGTCCGATGCATAGTGTTCATCCGAACCACCATAGTCATGCTTAATTAGTCTTTGGCACTGTTCTGCAGAAGCCCATGTATTGGTTGGCACATACAATGTACTATGCGGTAGTGCACCAACTTGGCCTAAAAACTGAAGACGTTGTAGAGAAAACCAAGACCACTATTTTAGGAATTTGAAAACTGGTTGTGCGGGTAACCGTGAGAGTTTTTGGTCAATTAATTAATGTTTATGCGATACATGCATTGCAAGTGGCATTTCAGCTGGGTTAAGGTAGTAGTGATCCCGATAGTGACAACGGTACTTGGCATCTGCCGTGCTCGTGTCTTCTTGTGTTGTTTCGGAGTAATCAAAGGATGCAGCAGTTTGTGTGGAGGAAACAAACAGCAGCAGCAGCTAGCTCATGTCACACACTTGCAAGTTATCAATAAACAAGATATTCAGGTAGTGCAGCAGGTACCTGTAGTTCCTTCACAGGTTCCTCCGCCGTCGTTATCACCCGCCCTTGCCTGCAGCAGTGATTAAGGCAGTGACTAGCTAAACAAAAGCATCCGTGACTGCTACCAGTTTCATTTGTCAAATTTATAGTTCTGTATCTCAGCCCTTCCTCCACCCACCTACCCGTCAGCCGAAGTAAAACAAAATCTGAAAAATGTGAATTGAAATTCCTGATCCACCACCGATCAGTCAGTCAATTAGAGGTGTGTAGAAAGCAATGACGGAGATAATGATACAGACGAGGAAGAGAAAACCAAGCAGCAATTGGCTGAGTTGGACCACTCTAAAGGTGTGATATCATAAGCAGGAGAGAGCGGGATTCATGTCACAAGGTACGAGAAGCCATTAGGTACTAATGCGAGGAGAGTAGGGGGGGAGCGCATGGGCAGTCGCCCGCCGATGAAGGAGGGAAAGAATTATTAGTTAAGATTGTAGTAATAGTACGGTTTTCTTCAGAGGCCGCACGCGTCTAGGGGTAGCACATGTAACAGGTCACCCCCGCCGATGGGGAGGGGGGGGGTCTGCGGGGGGGGGTCGGCGCCCGTACGTTCTGAAAGGGTGGGCACTAAAAAACGCTCAAAAATCGAAAAAATCGCAATTTTTTGGCTAAAAATTGCCAAAAATCGCTAATTAGGCCTGAAATACAGCTAAAAAGTGCTGTTTTACAGGCGATTTTGGCAACTTTTGTCTGTGAAATTGCAGAAAATTTGCTCAAAAATTGTCTGCCAGAAAATCGGAGGGGGGGGGTGGTCGGTGAACTCGTCTCGGGGGGGGGGGGGTCCCCATCGGGGGCTGGGCCTATTTTGGGAGGGGGGGGCAGACCCCCCAGACCCCCCTGTTACATGTATGGTGTAGGGTGGGTACACCCCCTTTGTGGTAGAGGTAGGAAGGAAAAATTAGGCAAAAACAAGAGTAACGAATAAATTATGATCTGTGGCTGTGTATTTTATGCCCAGAATGCATTTTTGAAGGCTAATTTTGCAAAATTTTCTCGCCCTGGTTGGACAGAAGCCCAACCAGGCCACTTCTAAGTACTAAAACGGATATTTTTTGTCCTTTTTGCGCTCAGAATACCGTTTAAATGAGTTTTTCAAGGTTAATTTCGCGAAATTTTCACGCTATTTCCCTAAATAGGCAACTTCAAAATTTTACACCCCTTTACAAAATCCTGGGTACGCCACTGATAAGGGCGGCACACGGCCAAATCTAATCGCCACTTTTTATTGACTCATTTGAAAGTTCTCTACAAGGGATGTTTAAAACCGATGTATTTCCGGAATTTACCCACTACTGGGCTAGAAAAGTGGGAACTCCCGGAAGCACGATTTTCGGACGTTTGTTTGTTTCGTTTTAAGTTCCACTGTCCTTTCGGACGGACAGCTCAGGGCACCCCGCGCTCTTATTAGAGCCTTTCAATGGAGTGCCCTGCCTGCCTACAATGACGTTTACGAAAATCGTCATTTCTCTGAGACCGTTGGGCTTGGAGGTCACCCTCCTGAAGAAAAGCGTACGTTTTTTATATAAAATGGTTCTTAAACGCTATTTGGCTGCAAACAATTGCGATTTTTAACCTTATTAAAACAATTAACGCTTTTTAACCTTATTATTAATACTAAAACGTGTTTCCATTTGTTTTGGAGCTTTTCAAAAGTTTGAAAAATGCCCTTGAGCGAAGCTGATTGGTGGACCCCACCAGGCAAACGAACACTCCACTTCTCTCCCCCGGTCCGGCCGGACCTGGTACATGTGACTTACATGTACGTTAGAAAAGAATCGGTTGTATTTTTCACGTATTAATTGTTTCTTGGAGTACTGTAGTTGTGAAACGTTTACTCATATAGCAGGACCAATAAGAATATTCGTGTTCGGACGTGTGCCCTATATCTACATACGTGACTACAAGAAGAAATCGAACAACGTAGATTTTGAGCATTAGATTAAAGCTCACATTAATTGTTGGTTAGCTTAATGCGATTCTATTGATGAATTACCAACACAGAGCTTGGGCTCATATGAGTCGTCATGACGATCTCTGCCACAAAACCGCGTTCGGAGGCTGTATACGAGGTGGACGTGCGTTCATCCAAACGGTCAAAATCATGCTGAAATTAAGTGTTCTGTTTTTGGTACTCTTCTGCAGAAGCCCATGCAGTGGCAACTTAGACGACTTATATAATAAAGCTGCACAACAATTTAAAAACGCTGAAGACGCTTTAGAGGAGGCCGAATCGACTATTATGGGGATTGGAAAAACTGTTTTGTAAGTTTCTATCTGTGAGACCGACCGACCGACCGACCGACCGACCGACCGACCGACCGACCGACCGACCGACCGACCGACCGACCGACCGACCGACCGACCGACCGACCGACCGACCGACCGACCAAATTTTTGCATCTAATAGTTTCGATGTCGCATTTCAGCTGGGTTATAATAGTGATCCTGATAGTGATAACAGTTCTGAGCATCTGTTGCTGTTGTCTGTGCTGTTTCGGAGTAATCAAAGGATGCAGCAGTTTGTGCGGTTGTTGTTGTGGAGGAAACAAACAGCAGCAACAGCAAGGTCAGGCCACAACTGTGCAAGTTTTCAACCAACAAGCTACACAGGCAGCGCAGCAGGCACCTGTAGTGGTTCCACAGGCTCCCCCGGCTCCGCCACCTCCTGCGCCTGCTCCTGTGGTTTTGTATGGGGAAGGACCAGTCAAACGTAAGCCGATCTTTGCATCCAGTTCATATTGTTAGGTACTTATGTCTATTAGAACTATCTATGCAACTTTTTTTCACTTGTCAAATATTATTATCCACAATAATAGATCCGTATTTGTTTCAGCCCCTCCTCCACCTACCCCTCAGCCGAAACAGCAGTTGAACAAACTGCCCACTACAGATGATATACCAGACCCAGAAGTTTCACCGAAGAAGCCAGATCTAAAGAACTTGGATGAAATCCCCGATCCACCTCCGATCAGTCCTGAACCTTCAGAGCCGGAAAGCGATGAAGACGACAACGACGATGATGATGAAGATGAAGAAGAAAAAACCAAGCGGGAATTGGCCGAGTTAGAAAAGGAATTGAACACTTTGAAGGTGTAATAAGCTGAATCTCATTTTTTGTTTTCTGTGGCGCCGTTTCAACTTTGTGTTCCTCTCTTTGCAATGTAAATAGTGCTTTGCATATTTTTGTGTTCTAATTCGAACTGAATGTAAAAAAGTAAGTTTAAAAGCCGGTCTATTTGATAAAGACAGAATTTTTAGGACTGTTGTTTGCACTCTTTTTTCTATTTCCGTTGCGGGTGGGCGTGCATCCTACGCAAACACACGTCTCTTATTTTGATTGTTATCTTTCGATTCACCAAGGCCGAGTCATCAAAAGGCAAAGGAGAAGAATCGCTTGAAACCAGTTCTAACCACAAAGGCTTACCTTGAGAGGTTTTGAGGCAAAAAATCGATGTATAAGTTGTCAACTCATCGTTGTTGTTGAGAAAAAGGTCGGCCAGTTCAGGTTTGACTAGTGGACCGTGTTTTTGTAATGCTGCTCTATTTTATCGCGACTGGTTTACGCCTGTTACGTGCGTGGGACGACTAGGCCGGGAACTTTAGTCTTTATCGACAACTGTTGTCGTGCCGCTGCCATGCGACTTCTCGCGATTGCTGTCCTGTTGTTCGCGCCGCAGTTCACGGACGCCATCAATTTCTACCGATTTCCTTGCGGCACTAAAAAAGCCTGCGAATGTTTCCGATCCTTCCGGCTTAAACGGACGCGAATCTGGTGCGAAACAGACAGTATCTCTGATCTGACTACGGCCATAAATGAAGCAAAACGATTGAATGGTCCCGTCTACAAATTAACCCTGAAATGCGCCCCAAAATGTACTGTTTTGAACCAAGAAAATCTGTCCAAATTCTCGGAACTAAGGAAATTGGACCTGAGACAAAATGGATTGAAAGATTTTCCAAGAGGCCTGTTTTCAGGCCTCCCTAACCTGGTTGCTATCTACGCCCATGATAACGTGTTTGAATCGATTCCCTGCGACACTTTGAAGGCGATAAAGAATCTGGGGACCATCGACCTTGAAGCGAATTTTATCAAAGCGATACCAACAGGATGTTTTGATGGATTGAGCAAGCTGAAAAACGTCGATTTGAAATTGAACGAGATTGAGCAGCTGAATGTAGACACGTTCAAGGGACTTTCGCAACTGGAAAAGCTAAACCTTGAGCATAACAAGATTACCCAGCTACCTGCTGACATATTTAGCAGTCTGACCTCCCTCAAGGAGTTGACCCTGAACCACAATCCTATTGAAAACGCCCATGGCAAGGCCTTCACTGGGCTGTCAAACGTAGAAAAGTTTTCGTTTGAGCAAACTGGGCTGAGAATAATGGAGAGTGGGTTGTTTTCGCCTATGTTGAAGCTAGAAATCCTGGATCTGGCCGACAACAAGCTTAGAACCATTAAAGACAATGCCTTCAATGGCATGAACAGTCTGCGCACCCTGATTCTGAGTGACAATCGCTTGAGAACAGCGGGTGCAAAGGCGTTCAGCGGTCTGCAGAACATTTCTGTCATAAATTTGGCTTCAAACCGACTGTCATTAATAGACAAAGATGCATTTGATGGCCTGCCACTTAAAACTCTTGTTCTGAAAAATAACAGAATTGGGTCACTTCACAATGACGCATTTAGAGGCCTAAACGGTTTGGTTGACCTTGATTTGTCTGGCAATCGCTTGAAGTCTGTGTCTGCAAAAAACTTCCAGTCCCTCAAGAAGCTTCAATTTCTGCATCTACAAGGAAACAAGATAAACAAGGTTGAGGATGGCGCTTTTAAGGAGATGAACGACGTTAAGAAAATCGATCTTACCAGCAATCAAATTGAAAGTTTGGCTGCCAACACCTTCCCAATTCCAATGAGTTCAGAAGGAGGTCAGCTCGAATTGAGGAGAAACAAGATTTCTTCCATAGCTGAAGGCACGTTTGCTGGCCGAACTAACTTGAAAAGACTCGATCTCTCATTTAACCAATTAGAGTCATTGCCCAAGGAACCGTTCAAAGACTGCAACAAGCTTGAAAACGTCATTCTGTCTACCAACAAGCTCAGTGACTTGGAGGATGGATCCTTTGCAAACCTACCAGAATTGAAATCAGTGCTGTTGCAGAATAACCTGCTGCAATCTTTGGGAACCGCATTTTCCGGATCAAATAAGCTCGAAGAAGTTTACCTTATCAACAACAACATCTCAACACTCGAGCCAGGTGCCTTCAGCAACTTGCCCAAGCTGAAAAAAGTTCAGCTGGAGAGAAACAGACTAGAGAATCTGGAACGGGCATTCGATGGCTGCAAAGCACTGGAGGAACTGTTGCTGGCTCGGAATCAGATCAGTACTATTGCTGCAGATGCATTCGAGGGCTTAACTAACCTGAGAACCATAAACTTGGACAATAATCAGTACTCAGACATGTCACCCGAACCCTTCAAGAACCTTCCAAATCTTGCCCATCTGAATTTGTACAACAACGGTATGAATTTAGTCTTCTTCAAAAATGCTCGTTTGTATGTTGGGAATGAGCTGAACAAAACCAAAGTTGGTGACATGAGCTTCTTTGACCAATTATCGCACATCCCTGCTGTTGTGGTTGGTGGTCGCATGACGTACAACGAGCTTCAACGGGGTCTTAAACAAGATTGGAATGCCAACTGGCGGGTCAGATGGAATCGCTACAGATATGTGCATGATGGGAAACCGACTAGGGTAGTCACCACTACTCCAAGACCTCGCAGGACACCTCCTCCACTGTCACCCACCCCTGTACCACAACCAGCTGATGAATCGGAAGGTGAAGATTATGAAGAGTCAGATGTGGACTACCACGACAGCTCACTTGGCTTCCAGTTGGAAATAATTGCTGCTAGCCCCATGCTGCGTCGGCTGATAAAAAAGAGGCGTCACGACAAAGAGCACATAGCTATGTTGATGAACATGTACCCCAAGCTGACCAGAGCTCTTCTGGCTGCAGTTGATAAAAAGGACACATCTCAGGCCAACAAACTACTAAGGGATATGATAAGGAAAGGACCTCCACCGCCGCCTCCACCGAGTCCTAATGGACCTGTGGCTCCTCCAGCTCCTCTGGACCCAGATGACGACTATCCTGATGATGAAGGTAGTGAAGGGAGTTATGAAGAGTACTCACCAGAAGAGGAGGATGAAGATGAAGAAGATGATGATGAAGATGAAGATAAAGATAAACCTTCACTTCCACCTATAGTCCCACCTAGACCGCCACCTAGACCCCGTCCTGAACCTGTGGTTTTGGTTCCAGCCCCTGCTCCGGCCCCAGTAAATGACAAACCATTACCGCCCCTCCGACCACCTCAAAACAAACCTGGACCCAGCCTCAACAGAAAACGTCGTCAAGTAGTGGAATGTGCTTGTAAAAGGCCAGACAACACCGAATTCCTAGTGGTTATTGCAGCATTATCTGTTTCCCTCATATTGGCACTGACTCTGGTTGCACTGCAGACTGCTAGACTGCAGCGTCTTAGCAGGAAAATTCAGGAGAGTAATCAGTTTAGCTAGATTATAAGTGACTATATATACGTACATGTCTTTGTGATTCAGCTATTTATATGTAGGTTGATTTATGAGGTTCATTCAAGAAAATTAGTTTGATAGCTATTATCACAGCAAGCACTATGCAGCTGGTGGTCTGCGGTATTCAAGGGGTGTGAAGCGCAGTGAGGCTGTATTGATCAAAGCCATTCCACTGGTAAAAAGTTTCCTGTTTTCACGGGCTTTCTCGATGGCTGCCATGAATAAGCTTGGTAAACCGACCTTCCAACTGAAGCAGCAAGCAAAGAATAACTTCTTCGCTGGCTTGTGATTATTTATATTGGCTGGCTTGTTTCCTTTTCGGGGTATCGTCTCAGCTGCGTGATAGAACAGGACCAAAATGATGAGACTTTTGGTAAGCATGGCTATTCGCAGGCAGCCGTTCTAAGTGACTCTGACTGGAAAGGACAAAAGGTTGGGCTTTTATCAGGCGCTGCAGCCACTAGAGAGCAAGCAGCCTTTAGCTTGAAGAAAATATATCCGATCCTTTCTCTCCTTAATGGATTCTTCTACAAAACGCCAAGGAGTTATGACGTCACCTCACCTAGTGATGGTTGATCACTGCTGCATTTTGGTTCATTGAATTATCTCTCAACTTCGAGCTAGGCAGCGGAGCAGGTTGTTCGATTGGCTGAACATTGACCAGTGCAGGTGCTACTTCGTGCTGAGCCTTGCAGAACGTGCGTCTGAATTCCAGTTTGTATTTTTTGCTTCTGAAGCCATAGATGAAAGCGTTGCAGCTGATATTTACTGCTGAGAGCACGCCAACATTCATGGTGATGTGAAACCTGCTAGATTCAGTCATATGCACTTGCTGAACAATTGCCACCGTGGTGATGGCTAGCATCCATGTAGACGCATACACTGTTCCGACTATGGCTATTGAATGACTTGTTCTTCTTGCCATGGCTAAAGTTTCCCCTGAGCTAGAGGGAAACGATGCAGAGTTCATATCTGAAATGGTTAATTAGAATGTACAGTAGGTTACTGCAATTTTACCGCTTTCGCTATAGCTAGTACGTTTGCTTGCTCTGTAAGCTAGGATATTGGTAAGCACGACCAATACACTGAGCAGAGTGCTTCCCAGTAACCAGTGAAGGAAGCTGGCACCTCCAAACGCAGATGGAACCATGCAAATAGGCACCGTTACAAAGGCTGATTTATTAAAATATCCAGAAATCACAAGTAATCCACTGAACAGAGCTGCCGGGCTCACCATACCAGTCAAATAGGGCATTGTAGCCCAAGAATCGTAACTGAAGAAAAGAAAAAAGGCTCTATTTCTGGGTCACACCTACTTTCAGTGACATACCGCAGTGGAAATTGTAAAGCGAGAAGCCTATCCATTGCAACAGACCAAATCAGAAAGTTTCCAAAGTTGAGAGTAAAACAGGTGAAACATAAACTCCAGAAACAGTTTTCTTGCTGTATCCACTTCGACTGCAGAAACAGTTGCAGAAGACCTATTTTGATGTAGGTCACGCACGTGAACATATCAACCAGGGCCAAGACAGCAATCAACTTGTTGCACTTGAACTTCAATGAGCTGTCTGTGCGAACGGTTGCCAGAAAAATAGCCAGATTGGAGAAGCCTCCTACCCCAGAAATGATGCAGAGGAGTGTGGAAAATGGTCCACTTTCTATTTGAAAGGGCTCAGTAAAGTTAATCGATGCCATATAAGAAAGAACTCAGAGTGGCACCTACATAAGTGTGAACTGAACTGATGGCAAAGTCAATTGCAGACGGGTCTTGTGGTTCAAGCAGTTAGCGTTGTGATCGCAGTTCAATTAAGCATCTGTTCCTAGGAAACGAAAGCTGTTTTCACAAATGATGCCTTGCTTAATCTTTACCGTCAATTCCATTCCAGGACTGCTTTATTCAAGGGAAGCATGTCAACGCTTCCCATGAAGTTGTTGGTATTGCTGTGTTTGCAGTTTGCAGTTCAGCTTTGTTGAAAGCTACTACTTCAGTGATTTCTTCCACCAATAATAAGTCACTTGAAACGTTGTACCATAGGAGATGGGAAACTGAAACGCGCACACATATCCACATATTTTTCAACTAAATAACACACACTAAAGATCACAGGACGGCGAACAGGGTCAATCACCTCAGCCACAACGTGGCATACCAACACGTTTGTACACAAGCAGTTCAAACGACTGTTTATTTCACGTATGGTAGGCGACCCTCATATTCGACTGTGTATTATTTCCTTTTTCCACCCGAGGCCAGACCAAATTACGCTTGAAGACATTTCTGAATTCGTCTCTGTACTTCTTACTACGAGCTCCATAGATGAAGGCATTGCAGCTAATGTTGATAGCCAGCAGCCAGCCCAAATAGATGCCAATGTGAAGTTTGTGGAAGCTGGACAAGTTGCTTTGCTCGGTAAATCCCACGATGGCTGTGGCAGGCATCCACGTTAGTGCGTGAACCATTCCAACCAGAGCTATAGACTCCCTGGTGTGCTTGGCCATGTGGACAGTTTCTACTGAGGTCGAAGGACAGGACTCATTACTCAGATCTACAAATCATCACTTAACACATAACTGACACATTTATAGCAAGGAGGAGATGCCTTTGCTTGCTCTGAAAGCCAGAATATTGGTGGAGATGACGAAAAAGTTGATCAGGAAGCTGGACAGAACCCAATGTTGCAGACTGGAGCCCGCAAATGCTGTGGGGGCCATGCAGACGGCCACTAGCAAGTACTCTGATGCGTGCAAATAGCCATCGATCACAAGAGCTAAGCTATACTATGCAATAGCTGGACAGCTCATACAGAATAAGTACTTGGACCCTGACCACAGATCATAGCTGAAACGCAGGGCTCTTTGTTTGGTTGGTTTTTTGTTTGTTATTTTCGTTTTTTTGTCAGAAAATAACCGGCTTTTTTCAAAAGATTTGGAGAAAAACTCAAGCAAGTTTTCTAACAAAATATAGCAAAAGATACTTAGATAATAAATGTGTTGAATTGCGTCTGAAGAAACCTCACCATGTGTTTTACTATGATAACAACACTGGTCTCCCACCTTAAAGGAAATTTGATGGCCAACAGTCGGTCCAAGGCTACAGAGAAAATCAGGAAGCTGCCAGAGTTGAGAGAGAAAGTGATTGTAATCTGACTCCAGAAGCAAGAAAGCTGGTCTACCCAGACCCAATCAAAAACCAGCAGCAGAACACTGACACTAGCAAAACCAACACACGTGGTTAGGTCAGCCAGTGCCAGCAAAGCGATCGTTTTATTGCATTTGAATTTCAGCGAACTCTCTGTGCTACTGTTGATTGGGTATACCGAACCCATACCGAAAAATGGGTATTTTGGGAATACCTACCCAATAAATACCTACCGATTCCCGGTATTTTAATAAATACCCATACCGGGTATACCGATTATTTTGGGAATACCCAGGTATTTGGGAATCGGTATTTTTTCCCCAGCTTAGTGCCTTTTTTATCGAAAATTCCCTATGATCACACTGTTTTCTTTGTAATTTTGCATTTTTGGGACATGCAGAAACACATTCTATTACGATATCCCTCCAAAATATCGAAGTTGAAGGATTTTTACTTCTCTGACCCAACTCCCCGTCCCAAACTTGTTTTGTGATTAGAAAACGTTGGGCTAGTTGTGGCTTAACTTCACTCTGCTCCTTAATAATTAATTCTCTGTGTACTTGACGTACAGTACATTCACAATCAACAAAATAGCCCCGGATTTTGTCACTGCTCGTTAGATCTCCATACTGTACACTAGCATGCCTTAAACTACCGTACAATGGAAGCATTTCTCTTAGCCAAAATTATTTACAGAAACAATTTTCACTCCAGTAAAACTAAAAAATAGTTTCAAAAATTCCTAAAAACTATAAATCCCATTGCTTTTGATGGATTTTCTAGCCTCTGACCTTGGAAATGACTTAATCCATGGCCTTGTAAATAGGAAATTCAGTGTTTTGACTTTGTAAAACATTTTCAACAAATACCGAATAAATACCGGTATACCGGTATTTTTGCGAATACCTACCCATACCGAACCGATTCCTGGGTATGCCGAAAAATACCTACCCATACCGAACCGATTCCTGAAAATCCCATACCCAAACAACAGTACTCTGTGCGAACTGTTGCCAGTACTATGAGAAAATTAGCCAGCATGCCAACTGTACTAATGGCCAAATTTACCACCGAATATGGAACATAGTAAATTTTGAACTGATCTTGACTGGTTTGACTGTAGTCCGCTGACATTTGCGAAGAGAAACACAGAGCTGTCTGCTACTCGTCAAAATAAAGTCGAGTGTATCCTAGGAGACAGACAATCTGGCCAATTATCTTAGTTGGTTGATTAGATCATTGTTAGCTGACCAACTTCAAGCTAACAGACAAACAAACCTTCCAAAAAAGAGCAAGACCAGTTTGCTCACATATGGTTGGCTACTACAAAATTGGGACTCGGCAACTTTTGTTTAAGGTGTGCCGTGTTCTTAACAGCTTTCGGTCCCGCAGGAACAGTTTGATTGTGTCCAAAAAATCTGGCAAACTCCAGTTTGTATTTGCTGCTTCTGAGACCATAGATGAAGGCATTGCAACTGATGTTGACAGCAGAAAGCAAGCCCAGATGCATGTCGACGTGAAACTTGGTAGACGTTGATACCTGCAGCTGCTCCACCACTGCAACTGCTACAGTAGCCGGCATCCAGGTGCATGCGTAAACCATTCCAACTATAGCTATGGACTGGCTTGTTCGTTTGGCCAGTGCCAGCGTCTCGCCAGATGTGGTCGCAAATGCAGCACTGTCCAACTCTGCAATGGCAAACATTTTGATTGTTTACATGGTTTTAAAAAACTACTTTTGCTGGCTCTGTAGGCCAATAGGTTTGTAAGGATAACAAGAACATTGAGCAGACTGCTTCCCAGCAGCCATGCAGCAAACTGACACCTCTGAACGCTGAAGGGGGCATGCAGATTGGTACAATGATCTGGGAAGATTTGTGCAAATAACCAGAAACAACCAACAGTCCGCTGTACAGCACTGCAGGGCTCACCATACTTAACACATAGCCTTTAACTGACCAGAGGTCATACCTAAACTACCATCAATTTTTAGTGAAATAAGTTTCTCATAAAACAGTCAGGCACTTGACGCCGTTTATGGTACCACCGACACCATATAAGGTGCCGGTACCATATATGGTACCGGTACCGAGGGTAGTGGTACCATATTTGGTATCCCGCCGTTCGGGGCCTGTGGTAGTACCATATACAGTAAGGTACCGGTACTACTATATATGGTACCCCACAGGCCCCAAACGTGGGGGTACCATATATGGAACCGGCACCAAATATGATACTGCTACCTTCGCATTGGTACCTTTACCGGTACGATATATGGTACCACTCTGTTCAGATTTCGTACCACATAATACCCCCTTGATACCGACCTATGACATGCTATGTCCTGTCCTCGCGAAAAAAACGAGACATGAGTGAGACATGCATGCCATCAAGGTGGCATGTCTCTTTTAATGAGACAATTTTGACATGGCAGGTGAGACGTCAATTATTTGGTGATGTCCAACTCAAGCATTCTTTCATATTAGAATAAACAATTTCAGGCAGATAGTACTCCAGACCTGGGCTATCAGATGAGCATGAGAAAAGGGTGTATTGAAAACAATTTTTTTCGGAGACATCATGCCATGTCTCCTTCGTCTTGTGACATACCTGAAAATATGAAAGGAGTTGAGATTTATGGTATATCTGTAGTTTTTTTAGTGCTTTGAGTGAATTTCTTTCTACTAGCGCCTTAATTTTATGTTTACATCGCTGAAAATATTATAACCATGAGTATGGGTGTTTCAAGTGACATTGTATTTCTGTCTAGGTCATCAGTGATCATCGGCGTCTGTTCTTTCATTCGGCGGCGACGCAGCCACTGACCAGTCCTTGACACAGTGTTGGGCTTAAGAATAGGCTTCTGTCTGGTTAGGTGTGTGACTCTTGAGAACAGTCAGTCGTCTCTATTATCAATATTTTATCCAAGTACTGATTATGATCGAATGTCTCTGTACATGTCTCGCCCTATGTCTCTCCAACTTTTCACCTTCAAGTATGTCTCAATCTAAGTCTCACCCAAAAAAACATGTCCATCCCCTATGTCTCTGAAAAACATGTCACAATCGATTTACGTCTCACGCATGTCTCACTTGCTGAGACATGCACTGGAGCAAAAGCTCCATGGTCTGCATCAAGGGGATATAGTGGTACCATTTAAGGTACCGTCACCATATATGGTGTTGGTACCATAAACGGCGTTAAGTGCCTGACTGTAAAAGCTTCTCACCATAGTGGAAACTGGAGAGCAAGAAATCTGTCCAGAGCGACCGACCAAATCAAAAAACTTCCAGTGTTCACGCAGAATAGGTTGAGAGCCTCACTCCAAAAACACGACCGCTGCGACATCCACTTCCAGTT
This sequence comes from Sabatieria punctata, assembly GCA_030248155.1. Lineage (NCBI taxonomy): Eukaryota > Metazoa > Nematoda > Chromadorea > Araeolaimida > Comesomatidae > Sabatieria > Sabatieria punctata. The sequence goes on from JASANB010007981.1 coordinate 13,771, forward strand.
GAACAACAGTTGGAGCGCAATTTTGCAGTAAAAGTTAGCAGGTCGAACACAGCCAGCACACCTATCACTTTGTTGCACTTGAATTTTAACGAAGTGTCCTTGCGGAAGGTTGCTAGCAATATCAGTAAATTCGATACGAATCCTGTTCCGCAAATTAGAAGCATAACGACAGCAAATGGATCGCTAACGATTTCAAACGGACGAGCTGTGCTGTCATTCAAATGCGCCATTGACTTGACTGGCTACAGAAAGCAAAGGCCATAAATGCATTTAATTAAAGTTTATTAATCAAGAAGACCGATTGCTAAGGCAACCTTACGCAGGTAATCAATGCTTGAAGCATACATGAAGGTAATCCGGCTAAGGGAGGGGTTTGTCAGGACCTTGGGGATTAAGCCCAAATTCGGGTGATCCATTAGAAAAAATTCCTCAAAAACCGCTTGAAACCGGCATCCTGTTTAAAAATCGCTAAAAAGTGATGGGCTCAGATACCAACCAGAAACCGCTGCTTTACAGGCAATTTTCGTACCTGAAGTTGTAAATGATTGCAAAGTACGGGCAAAAAATTGGGTCTCACAAAAATCGGGGGTGTGTTGTCGAAGTTGTTACTACGAAAATACATGCGGATTTACAGTAGATTTGGCGTTTGTTTAGGCGACCTAAAACGTGCGTTCTGGCCACAAAATCGGCGTGTCTGAGCGGATAATTTACAATCTAACAAAAACAGTTTTATCGCTTGTCCTACCTGGCGTCAGTGCACAAACACAAGCCCCAGGTTAGCGCAGATAACGACCTGCTCTCTAGCTCTAGCCGTCACTCTCACCCAAACATGGCTCTAACCTGGCGTTATTTCGTCACAGTGGCAATCGTGGCCACCGGCTCCTCCTTCCAGTTCTACAACCTGGGGGTGATCAACCCGCCGCAAGAGATTCTCGAGCACTGGATCAACCAGACCTACTTGGTACGAAACGGAAAGGGCTTCTCGCCCATCGCGCTAACCCTCTACTACTCGTTCCTCAGCTCCTGCATAAGTGTCGGTGCGTTTATGGGCGCTCTATTGACTAAACGTCTGGCCGAGACACTCGGTCGCAGGAATGCCTTGATTCTAAACGGAGTGGTGAATGTGTTCGGTGGACTACTGGAAGCCTTCTCAAAGTTGGCTCAGTCGCCAGAGTTGTTGATGGCCGGCCGACTGATTCTAGGCGCCTGCATGGGTCTCAGTTCCGGTTTGGCGCCGTTGTACCTAATGGAAATCACGCCAGTCCGCTATAGAGGCGCGGCAGGCACGGCCCATCAGATCGCCGTGGCTTTTGGAGACTGGTTTTCGCTGTTCATGGCCATGCCGCAGGTGCTGGGTGGCCAAAACACCTGGCCCATTTCGTTCGCCTTCGCCGCTGTCCCTGCCTTGGGCCTGGTTCTCTTACTGCCGATGTTTCCTGAGTCCCCGAGATTTTTGCTAATCAGTATGGAGAAGAGAAAGGAAGCTCAGCAGTCGTTGAGGACTTTTGTCGGAGAGGACTACCAGGCTGACTACGACACTCTAGTAAAGGAGGCTGCCGTCGCTTCTACGGTTAGTTTTAAAATGGTTTTCTGGTCTCAAGCTTTTCCGTTTGGTCGGTCATCTCACTTATTAGAATGAAATAATTTTGAGCTTGTGTTAGTTTCTGTCTAAAATATGGGCTATGCACATGTAACAGGGGTCTGCCTTCACCCGACTTGGGCCAGACCCCCGTCCAGTTGTCCCCCGAGACAATTTTTCCGACCCCCTCCAATTTTTCTGGCAAGTAATTTTTTGAGCAAATTTTTGCGATTTTTTTCAATTTCAGAGACAAATACTGCCAAAATCGATTGTAAACCAGCACTTTTAGCTGTATTTGAGCCCAAATCAGCAGTGATTTTTGACGCAAAATTTTTGACCCGAAATCGTCTGTAAAACAGCAGTTTTTAGCCATTTGAGTTTAGAGTTTAGTATTACAGCCAAAACCAACTATTTTTGACGATCTTTAGCCGAAAAATCGCGATTATTGAGCGTTTTTGGAGCCCAACTCCTCCCGAGAATTTGGAGTCAGATGCCCCGGCCGGCGCCAGACCCTCCAACCCCCCTCCCCTTCGGCGGATGACCTGTTACATGTATGCTGTGAACACTACGAGCAGATGCTTAGAGGCCGTTAGACAGATGTGAAGAGAGGTTTAAATTTTGCGCGCTTTATAGCTTACTTCGGGTTGCAGTGCATACATGTATGCGTGCAGTATTTGAGCTGAGCGTGAACTACGGTATTCAGCTGCTTTCTGGCTGCATGCAGGGAAAACAACTTTGTTGACACCGTTAACACGATACGTATACACGTGTCAACGCATCGTGTACGCACACCGTGTAAACCGTGTCAACGATATGTAAACACGCTGGAGTGCGTCTCAGTGTTGACACCGTAAACACGATGCGTTAACACGTGTATACGCACCGTGTTTTCATATCGTGTTAACGCACCGTGCTAACCGCGTCAACGCAACGAACTAACCGTGTCAGCGGCTCCATATTTCATACAGGTTTCCTTCGCTTATTCCTCCTCATGCATGCTTTAGACCCGTGTGTTTGTCTACCATCAGTGAAAATAATCTGAACTGTTGTATAGCATTTCAGTGATAAAGGCGATTTAGCTTGATGAGCAAATGTTTGGAATTCAACGAAGAAAATACTACAATAGAGAGCATAGGATCAATAATAATAGCCACGGTGCCAGGCAAGTGATGGGAGCCTGTCAGCTAAACACGTGATACCGATATGTATATACACGATCCGTATACACGTGTCAACGATATGTATACACGGTCCGTTAACACGGCCTACCCAAGGGCGTGTTAGCGATATGTATACACGATGACGTGACACGGTTAACACGCTCACAAGACACGGTTGACACGATGACATGACACGGTTGACACGCTCACAAGACACGGTTGACACGCTCCGCAAACACGTGTATACGGACCGTGTCAACCGTGTCAACAAAGTCGTTTTCCCTGTGGCAGTTCTTATCTCTGCCAAAAAATTGTTTTGAACATAGCTAAGCGGTTTTCGCTCTAAGTTACCATACATGTACATGTAACAGAGCGTTTGAGATGTTGCTGTCGCTAAACGGGCAAAGACCAGAAACCCATAGGGGTGCACCCCTCCCCGAAATTATTTTTCGACTGTGACGCAATTTTTTGGTCATTTTTTTGCAATTTCAAGCACGAAAATTCTTTTAAAGTGCCTATCAAACAGCGATTTTTTGCAGAGAATGCCAATTTTTAGAGATTTGCTAGCTTTTTACTACTCTCATCTCATGACGCGGAATTTGAGCTGAATCCTACCAGTCCAGCTCAACAAACAAACCTGCTCCCTTCCGTTCCCTCCCGTCCGCGGATGCTGTCTTATCTGATCAAATCACCTCGGTCAGTTGTCACAGCTGTGTCGCGTCGCACTCGCAACCTTTCTCGAAGGGGCGCGTTGGCGGGTCACCCCTCCAATTTTTGGGGCACTTTAGTAGTTTTTGGACACTTTTTTAATTTTTTTGCATTTCAGCAGAAAATGCAAAAATTAACTGTACAGTAAACACAGCTGTATGTAATTGAGGTTTTTGGGCCCTAGCGATTTGTTTTGACTGACCTTTATCCCGATCTTCCGTTTTGTTGCGGACTTTAGAGCCATTATTAGCACACAAACTCGCTCCCTGAACATCAGGCTCACGCTCTACAGCGGATTAACGAATGTGGTCTATCAAATGCCGTTTGTTAGTGTCAACAGCGCCCAGAGATGAAAGCCAAAAGACTTGAAGTCACACCTCGGCCTTATCTGCAGTATTGTTATTGCTATACGTACAAGTAAATATAGTTACACACTGCGATCTTCGTGCGTCATTAAGAAGATATTAAGTCTAAGAAGCCGGTTAGGTGCTTGATGATTGGTTACAGATTCACATTGTACTTCGTTACTGTATGTAGCTTGTAAACATGAATTCCAGCACCGAATTCTCACCAGCCGCTGCGCGCTATTTGCTCTACATGGTCGAGGGGGTGCTCCTAACCGTTTGCAACTTGATTCTGTTACTCACGATTGTCTTTCATCAAGCTCTGCGCACACAGAAGGAGTACATAATCGTGGCTGGATTAGCTGTCGCAGATGCTCTCTGCGGGGTTGCCAGTGTTTCAGGAGGTGATCGGAACGTTTTGTAGGAACTAGGAGGAGCACAAACTGCAACCGACCGGTTTTCTAGGGCTGTCATACCTTAGCAAGACACTCAATCCAGCTCTGACTGCAGCAGCCAGTCGACGCATCTGTTTTCTCCAGTTCCACAATCTAGTGTGGATAAGGTCGAGACCTTGCAGCAGCTTGATGTTGCTGGTTGTCAGTGTAGACAGGTTTCTGGTGGTAATCGACCCACTCAAGTACCTGGGTCTGGGTCGAGTCTATGGCTGGAGCATGCTCGCTGCAGCTTATGGCTTCTCTGCTCTGCTCTTTACCATGTCAGCTTACAGGTCACTACAGGTGAGCAAGAAGCCTGTGCAGATCATTTGTTGGCAGTTTCACGAAATCATAATATTTAGAGCTCCACACTGGACCAAATCAGTTGGTGCGGCATTGGACAGGCTCAGACACCAGCAGACTTCGCCATAGGGATGCAAGTGTCATTTGTTTCCTCTCTGGCCAGTGTCATTGTTTATACGGCCCTCATGTTGGTGCACCGTCATCGGCTGCCAACTGTGATGAATTCTCTAGCTCAGTCAGCCCAAAAACAAGAAGTAAAAAGACAACATCAGTTAGTGATCAGTCTCGGTTTCAGCTGCCTGCTCACATTCTTTCTGTACTCTCTGCCTTACATAATCGCTTTCTTAGCTATGTTTTTCCTTCCTGCCGCTTTGTTTCTGGTCCAGTGGCTCTGGATCTTTGTCATGCTGAGCATGTGCATGAATCTGTTCATTTTGACTCTGAAACAGAAGGAGATCAGAACCGGTCTCAAAGCTCTGCTTAGAGGCAAAATTCTGCCGTCAAATCTGAACTTGTGGAAGCAGAATGCTATACAGAAAGAGTAACTTGGACTTGCGACGAGTAAAACGGGTAGAAGAAGGAGAGTTGAATGGGTGGTACTTCAGCATAGCACACAACACAAAGAAAGGAGGGGTCTCAGCACCAAATGAAGGCCGTTTACTGGTCAGAAGAAACAAAACAATGATCATACAGACTAGATGAGTGGGCTACATACACATATCTTTCAACAGGTACAGCATGTGAGTGAGGTGCATGGGCGACTGTTTTCTACCTGCCCTGGCAGGCGGGTTGCAGAGACCGTCTGAAACGGCCTGCCCAGCCCAAACTTTCACTCAGCCCGACCTGGCCCGGGCCGCCAAAATCTCTAACAAGCCGGCACTGCATGGTCTTTGCATATGAGTCAGTGTGATGGTTTGTATAAGACAAGTAAAGTGTGCTAGTTAGTTAGCTGCTGTGCAATTAGGAAACCAGACCACCTTCTCTTAATTAAGAAACCAAACTAGTTTCTGCTAGCTGCACTCTCATCTAATATCTGTTCATTTCAAGCATGAACGTTAGTCCACAACGTTCTCTGGATTTGGTCCAGACCTTGCAGCAGTCTGATGTTGTTGATAGTCAGTGTCGACAGGTTCTTGATTGTCACAGATCCATTGCTCTATCTTGGACTAGGCAACAGGTATGGCTGGGGTATGGTGACTGGAGCGTTTGGCTTCGCTGCTTTTTTGTTTCTTCTCTCGGCTTATAGGTCCCTTCAGGTGAGAATGTTAGGTAGAGTAGTACTGCTTGACTGAACAGCTCTGCTTTCAGTCCACCGCTATGGAGGTTACCACTTGGTGTGTGGCCCCAGAGGCCCAAATTCCGGTCGACTTCATCATCGGCATTCAGACGTCATTCTGCAGCTCGCTGTTAAGTGTTATAGCTTACATAGCTGTGGTTGTGGTGCACAAGTACCGATGGCCTAAGGTGATGCTGACACTGGCTCACTCAGCCAAGAAACAAGAACTAAAGAGACAAAATCAGTTGATTATCACGTTGGGTTTCAATTGTCTGTTCACCTTTTGTTTCTACTCTCTGCCCTATATAGCTTTATAGCTGGCTTGTTTGCTCAGAAACTGGCAAAAAAATTTGCCAACTGGCTCTGGCCTATCATTATGCTGAGTATGTGGGTGAATCTGTTCATTCTGATTGCCAAACAGCGAGAGATCAAAATCGGGGTCAAGGCCCTGTTTCAGTGCAAAACTCTCTCCACTAATCTGAGTGTTTGGAGGCAGATGAGCCAGAGTGTAGGTCAGAATATTAGACAAATGTGAACATTAACTACTGTATTATGCCTCCTAATTATTGTACTTTCTGCTACGTTTCTGCTTGTTGTTCAGAGATAGGTAACTTGTCAGTCGAATGTCCACACCTCTTTGACAAATATTCATTAAGAAATGAAAATAAACATTATATTCCAGCATTGCATGTAGGACTGTTCCATAGTTCACAGGTGAAGATAAAATATTTTGACCCAGTTTTGTCATCTCATGGATTTCTCATGCAAGTATTTTCAGTCAAGCACAACCAAGATCAACGCATTGACCTTGCTGCGCCACAGGCACCTCAGGACCCCTCTGATGATCTCAATTCTTGTGATGGTGGCGCAACAGTTCACCGGCTGTGCAGCGGTGTTCAGTTATTCAACCGACATGTTCATCAAGGCCAACCTGGAGCCGAACACAGCTCGCATCAGCACCCTGGCCATAGGAATCTGTTACTTCCTGTTCGTGCTTCCCTCTCCCTATTTGATCGAACGACTGGGTCGCAAGCCCCTCTCTCTCTTCCAGCTCAGTGGCTGTTGTGTGTGTCTGATTCTGCTGTCCATTTTCACGGCCCTCCAGAACAGACATGGCATGGAGTGGGCGTCCTACTGTTGCATCGCCAGCTTGGTGCTGTACATGTGCATTTATGGAGTTGGCTCTCCGATTCCCTGGCTCATCACCAGCGAGTTGTACACTCAGGAGTACCGATCGGCTGCTGTTTCGCTTAGCTGCTTTACTGCCTGGTTCTGGGCCTTTGTCATCGCTACCTGCTACCTGCCGTTTCAAGAGGTGCGTGCTATCTGAATTTCCTGTAATCAGTGTAGTATGTGCCCCATACATTAGAGGGTTGGGGGGGTTACCCCCTTGCTGGAAAGGCCAAATCCCCCTCACCCCCTCCCCAAGACAGTTTAAGGAGCCCCTGACCCAAAAATACAAGTACTGTAGTAGCGGCTGTATTACAAACAAACAGGCTCAGAAATCGCTAATTTCTAGCTTAAAATTCGCTTGAAATCCTTTGGAAACCGAATTTGGCGTTTCCGCTGCTGATATTTAAAGGAAATCTGTGTTATTGGAAGCCGTTCTTAGCATTTGTTTCTTGTTTTTACAATATGTAGCTCTAAAACGCTATTTGATTTGGCGGCTTAAAATGGGTCTGGCCTATAGACGGGTGCAGGGATGGAGATCCTACCAGACCCCTGTTACATTGTCTATCTACCCCTAGAATCAATCAAAACGGATTAGCTTACTTAAAACGCCCATACCAATCCCCTTCGGCGGTTTGCACATATGATTCTGCCTTACCCTACTATATGTTTCGCGGTTTTATGTACAATGAATATCTTTCCAGGCAGTCGGACCATCGCTTAGTTTCTTGCCGTTCATTGTCGTATTAGCGTTGACAATCATAGGAATGGCTATCTTATTGCCAGGTATAGTATTTCTGCCCGAGAATCAATACTACGTACCGTCGTTTTCAGAGACCAGAAATCGAACGATAGAGGACATTGTATCGGAATTCAGGGGCAGAGCTCGCTCGCTCTCGCGAAAACTGACTATGCAAGATTTCCGCAGGCCCTCTCGCGTCGCTACTCCGTCCTCCGAAAAAGACTCGCTGCTGGGCAACGTCGACTCCGACGACGGCGCGCGTTACGGCGCCACGCCCACATTCTATTGATTTTCGGTTGAGGATGTTTGTTTGTTCATGCAGTTTTGATTTAGTCGTTCTTTGATTTTTGTATGGGATAGAATAAAGTAAAAATTTCACTTTCTTGTGAGTTTAACCGACAGTTGCTTTTCGTCTCTACGGTTCGTCAACCTCGAAGTGTTTTACAAAAAGTTCAAATCGACTCTGCAATGAGGTTCGCAAGTGTACTGTATGTACATAAATACATATACGTACATATACGGCTCAAAATTGAAGGGGGTGGTTACGATGGATGAATGCAGCCTGTAAGGCAAAGCTTGACCAGTGGCTCGTGCACAGCTTCACAAACAAAGATAATAATGCGTTCGATTAAAATAAACCAACAGACATTCACAATGATTTGTGTCTGACCGCTGGTCACTTGAACAAACAATCGCTCTGCTACTGACCATTGGCTCATTTAGACTACCTAGTACGTACATGTTGCCTTCTCGCTATTTTTACTGCAATTCATTTGGCTTTCTGGACCAAACTTGGTGGCTTTCACACCAGTCTGTCATGAATAATCAAACAGGTACTGTACGTACGCTGTCTTGGCAAACCCGTTGATTTTACGTTTCAGCTTACCTTTATAAGTTAGATCTTAGTACACTGCTGGCTCGCTTTTATATGTTTTCTGTCCTATTCAACGCATTAATTCCTTGCAGATGGAACACTAGCGAAGCAGTCAGCCAAACCGAAATCGTTTCGAATCGTCGATCTTCTTATAGATGAGGGAAAAGTAGCTGATCAATCAGTGGTATACGAATGCAAGTTGTGTTCGAAAGCTTTCAAACGGTCTTCCTCCCTTTCTACCCACATGCTGATTCATCAAAATCTCAAGCCTTTCATTTGTCATTTCTGCGGAAAGACATTTCACCAAAAATCGGACATGAAAAAACATACCTTCACTCATACTGGTACTCTGCCTGTACGTACATACGTACAGGTGTCCCACAAGTGTTTCACATTTGATCGTTAACGGTAAACGACTATGTGAACGGAATTAAATTAAATTTCACATAAATGTAACTTATGTTACCTTTTGGCACCATATTTGTGCGAAATTTCAGTAGTCGGTAGTCAAAGCGGAACGCTTGGCGGGAACACTCTATATGTACTGTATGTATGTATGCATGTATATGTAACGTACACAATTGAGACATTTTGTTTAGGCGAAAAGCCCCACAAATGTGGTATATGCGGTCGACGTTTCAGCCAGTCATCCAACCTGATAACTCACGCCAAGAAACACGGTACGGCCACTCCGTTTCGCTGCGAAATCTGTGGTCTCTTGGTGCAACGGAAGCTGCATCTCAATCGGCACATGGCCGTTGCGCACGGATCGTGAATAGTGATGAGCGTTTGTTTAATTGAATTCTGGTTTAATAAAGAAACTAATAGTGAGACAACGGTTAGGCTGTGCATTGATATTCGTTCATGAACTTGGCTTCTGCCGCCGCTTTCACCGGCTTTCTACTTAGCATCGGCCGATGGTGTCCCAGTTCGTGAGGAAACCGATGGCCGGCTTGGCCCGGTTCGATAGGTCGGTATCCGCTGCCTCCGTAACACAAGCAAAGACACAGCACCAACAGACCGAACGTTATGCCCAGAATTGCCAGCAGCAGGTAGTTCCAGTCAGACAGCAGAAAAACGCTGAAATAAAACTATAAATACTGTCAAGGTTATTTTTTTCAAATTTCCTGTATATCATACGTAGGAGAAGTTTCTGTCATAAGGGTGGTGGTTTGGAGGTCTCTAGCATAGACAGAAGTGAAGGCAGTGTGAAAGCAAATCAGAACATGAGGGAGTTCACCTATTTGCGGCATAGTTAATTTGTGCCCGGAGCAGAGCGGCTAGAAATTAAGCCCATCCTACTAAACCAAATCACACTGAGCTTCTCCTCGCTGATAACTGCTCTGTACGGCAATTTCGTCAGCTAGCCGTTATAATTAGGCTGCTTGCAGACTTCTAATTAAGGCAGCACTCTGTTCAGCAAACAAAATAAACACATTATGTGCTATAAACGCTGGGGCTATGTTTTCAGCATTTTATTACAGATTTAGCCTATATGTACAGCACGTATGTACGTACAATGCAGATGAACAATCCACCCTCAATTTTGTTTCCTCCACTCAAACGATTCATTTGCACAATCATGATATGTCATTATATTCATTGCCGCTCGTGCACTGGCTTTTACTGGTGTCCAGTCTCATGGCATAAACGATTGATTGATTGATTGATTGATTGATTGATTGATTGATTGATTGATTGATTGATTGATTGATTGATTGATTGATTGATTGATTGATTTGTCTCCAGTCATGTAGCTTCAAAACTATATACAAGGAACAATTTTCTTGCTCCACCGTCGTGCCTCGACATCCAACTTTCAGTGATTTTTGGTCTTAAAATCGTAGTGGCCTTCGGTCGACTTTCTCATCGTTGTAAGTCGTAGCAGTGTACTCACATTACTGCATCAACGGCTAAATTCTCAGTGTCTTGTGTCAAGTTCTACTAAGAGCTCTTTCTTTCGATTACTCCCGTTGTACGATAGCCGGTTCGGCTCTACTTATGGTGAAACCCCACAGCGCTGAAAGTGACTGAAGACGCGCTAATTAGCTTGTAACCAAGGCAATAAACTGCCAGAGGTAGCAATGAGTGAATTCTCTCGACTAAGATCCGTTTCAAGCGCATGCGTTGCGGAGAATGGCTCTGCTCTCTGCTATGCGGCTTACGTTGCTAATTGGAGTTCCACTTAATCTTTGCTTGTTAGTGGCGCTCCTCAGGTGCAGAAAATCCAGCTTTGTCTGGCTGGTAGTGTCACTGACAGTGCACGACACTGTGGCCTGTGTCTCACTCGTCGTTGTCGATGTATTTCTTTCGTCATTTAGCATGGTCAGACTGTATTTCCCGGCTATCAGCACGCTGAGTCGTATGATGAGGATCGGATTCAACGTCTCCAACTCTGTTGCGCTTCTCACGATCGCCCTTAATCGATTCGTCTTTCTTATTTTCCCTTCTAAAGCTACACAGGTATTTTTCGGCAGTAAACTAGAGAAGTATGTTCGAATATTGTTTAGATTTTTACAAATCGCAAGTCAGCACTGCTGTCTGCATTGCATTGGGTCGTCGGGCTAATTATTGGGCTGACAATTGTGCATCCACAGTTGCAGGTAAATGGTTTGTTGTACAAGCAGACTAATCTTCTAGAAGGACGTCAAATCCTCTGAGACTTATGTAACAATCTTAGTTAAATCTTAACATCTTAAACAATCTTAACAAACTTAGTTGACAATCAAGCTGAACAGAGGCCGGAAAAATCAAGCTTGTCAAAAGAGTTGGTCTTTGCTTGCAGTCCCATTATACAAACGGCACCACGGAGATTAGTCTGAACAGCATCACAACGGTACGAAAATTCATCGGAGTCTTGGCGCTGGCGCAACTGCTGATGGGCTTGGTGATCTTTGCACTCTATTGCACAATAGCAGTGCATCTGCTCTGCAATCGTGCGCTGTTAACTGAAGGCAGATACGAAGTGAAAATGGCTTTGGAAGGGTTCCTACTGGCCTTAACCCTAATCGTTGGAAACGTTGTGCTTGTATGGCAGCTGACACGAAACGCAAAGCCAACTAATATTCCGTGGATGCTCAAGTTTGTCAAGATGCTTTCCTTATACGACAACCCTATCATTATGTTCACTACATCGGCGCATCTGCGCAAAGAGTTGGCTCTCAAATGTCAAAAGAAAGGCAAAACTAAGAAGACTGTCCGTTTTTGCATGCCGAATAAGGAAGCCGAAGCAAGAGTTGCGCTTGGTTTGGAAAATCAGGGAGTGCGTGAACAAAAAGGAAGTGCCAAGAAGCAAAAGAAGAAGCCTGTACAAATTCCGCAGCTAAAGAAACTAATCGAGAATAAGTTTGGTTTTAATAATAATAGTCATTCTTCTAACTCTCTTTCACTATCGATCGATCCGGTTGAGGTGTGGGGACGTGAAAGACTGGAATAAAGAATTCAAACCATCTAGGCAGTCTTATTCTTCATGTAAAAATCATAAACGAGACTCAATCACAACTCCGACTGAGTCCCAATCACAGAACAAATATATAGACCCTGGTGCTGTATGTACAGCATCTACGCACATACAAACCTCTAAGAACCATTTTATATAAGGCCGGTACGATCGGCGGCACACGGCCAAATCTGACCCCACTTTTTATTGGCTCATTTGAAAGTCCTATACAAGGAATATTTAATACCAAAGTATTTCGGGATTCGCTCACTACTACTGGGCTAGAAAAGTGGGAAAACGCCGGAAGCACGATTTCCGGACGTTGCGGAAATCGTCATTTCTCCAGAACCGTTAGGCCACTAAATTAATTAAAACCGATATTTTCCTAGGTTTTTTGGCAAATCTAGTTGTACTAGGCTATTTTCTGGTGAAAAATCGATTCCGCATATAAAAAGTTAGGTATCTACACTGCTTTGCTTGTAACGGCAAAAAATCGAAATTTTCGATTTTACTGCAAAATGCCATACATTCAATTTCCCGTCAGTATATGTAGTTGTTCTGAACTATTTTTGAGAAATCGATACCGAATATCAAAATTAGCTGGAGCCATTGTTCCTGCAATTTGTAGATAAATTTTTGAAACATGCATTTGGCCCTCATAGGGGCCGTCCATAAACGACGTCGTTCCAGAGGGGGGAGGGGGGTCGGCCGAAATGCGTCGATAGACGACGCACCAGGACGGGGAGGGGGTTAGCTGAATACGACGTCGCTTTTTTCGGAATTCTAGGGAAATTTGAATGTATTACTTTCGTTTTATGTACATTCTGTCAAAGATTTGTACATTCAGAAAAGCTTCCCAGCGTGGCTGAAGGGATCTATTCAATTCATTGTACAGTATTGCAACAAAAAATGACAGTACTGCATGTACTGCACTTTTATCGGGGGGACGTAAACGGAAAACGACGTCGCCTAGGGGGGAGGAGGTCCCCAGAAACGACGCAAGACGATTTTGGGGGGAGGGGGGTCCGAAAAATCGGGATTTTGGAACGACGTCGTTTATGGACGGCCCCATAGTCAAAAACGCACTTGAACGAAAGTGGGCAAACTTAGCAGCAGCTGTTGTTGTTGTAATTTTCTGTCCTTTCGCATAGGAGTAGCCAATGCTATACTAGAGCACAGGAAGAGACACAAGGTCCGGCAGCCTTCTTTAACAATAACCCTCCTTTAACTATAACTAAAAAAATTGGGGGGGGGGGGTGTCAGATTTGGCCGTGTGCCGCCCTCCTGAAGAAAACCGTACCGCTCTATATAAAAGTACTCTTAAACAAGAGTGGAAACCTACAATGTACTTGATTTATTAGTGCACGCAAAAAGATGGGTCTGTCCCCTTTTCTGGAGAGTAATTTTTTCGGCAAATTTGTGCAGTTTTATTGAATTTGACACACTAAAATTGCCAGCAGAACAGCACTTTTTAGTTGTGTTTGAGCCCATAAATTAACACTTCTGACAAATTTTAAGCCAAAATTTCGATTTTTAGGTGTTTGTAGTGCCCTTTCTCCTCCCCAAAATTTTGGGCTTCAACCCCCGGCACTCCATCAGCGCATGACATGTACATTGTACGAGTTCACGCAACTTTTATGGAAAGCGAAAGACATTCGAGATTTTTTAACTTTCATTTTTGCTGTATTTTTACCTACGGTACTTTGACAGGCGTACCAATGTTCTGTCAGTTGTTACAGTACGTTTCCACTCTTTGCTACCGTATTCTACTGTGTAGTGATAGCGAAAAAGTCTAAATCAAGCGTTGACGCGTCCTGGCATGTGGAATCTGGCGCCGGCGGCACCCATGGCAGTGGGTTGGTTTGGGCAGAAGCCGCTACCTCCTAAGCAGCAGCACAGCCAGGCTACCATCACCGAAAACAGTCCGAATACTGCTGCCAGCAGGGCGTAGCTCCTTTGGTACAGAATGAAAGTCCTACAACCAGCTGATTTTATTGCAGCTTTCGATTGAAAACCACTCACGAATCATCGTCCTGAACTTCCATACGGCTCGATCAGCTTGTCATGATTAGAAATAGAACAAACATTAATTTAATCTAGCCTCGTCTAGACGGGCTGGGCGGTCGGCCGGGGTGGCCGCTCCCATAGTGACACGAAACGAGAACGCTCGCCTCTCACAATAGCTGCCTAATAAAAGCCGGGCGAATTGGAACTGAACAGAACGCACACTCGGCACGGCACAAAACGGCCTGCAACTGAGTTTAATTCAACTGCCACACGCACGCCCTCTTATGGCCTTCATTACTCATAGAACCGGCGCAAATTTATTGATAAGCATCTGATTCGGTGCCCTTTCAATTGGCTCTACGAATCCAATCTACGCTCGCCACCAGAAGCTTCCGGCCGGCCCAGCGCTCTCTCTTATACACGCACCGACTCTTTCATTGTTGGAGTGTAAAAATTTTATTAGTTCCTTTCTTCGGCTACATCCGCCTGAACAATTTGCAGCTTTCGGCACGGAGAAAAACAAGCAAGAAGTCGGATTAAAAGGAACTGATCAAACTAGCATCTTGAAACAGGTTTTCAACGGGTTCCCGTTAAGCACTCGTTTCCAAGGGCAGTACAGAAAATTTTCGAGGAACCGTTTCAGAAATAGAACAAGAACGAAGGTGATAATTCACCTTTTATCAGACGCGCGTAAACAGAGTTGCATTTCATTTAGTTCGCATCCCAAAAACTGTCACGGAGTCTAGTCAAAAGCTTGTCCCGTGGTTCTAACGATTGTACCATCTCTGTATTATTCATGCCACTGTCAGCAATTTCTAAATATCTAAGTTGGTGATAAGCATAAAACCGTTCAAATATACATAGTACAAAATTGTCAGGTTTAGGGAAACAAATGGTGTAAGCGCGTCATCAAACAGACCTACTGTATCTACTCAAAATCTGATTCCTCCAAGAGTTAAAACGTAAGTATGTATGTTGTGCAAAGTATGTACATACCTCGACAATAAGCAAGTTCTCCCTTGCTCCAAGTTCCGTTTATGCAAGTCCTTTGTGCAGTGCCATGAAAAGCGTAGTCTTGTTTGCAAGAAAAGGTAACCGTCACTCCGTCCAAATAGTTCTTTCCGTAGGGATATTTTATTATTCCTTTTGATTTCGGCAAAGGTCCACAGCTCACAACTGTACAGATTCTTGAATCGAAACAGAGACCATTTAAACCTCTCTTACCCTTCTTTTCACCCTCATTTTTGTAATTCAGAAATTCTCTTTCAGCATGCAATGTGTTCACAGCTATTTCTTTTTGACCGGTGATGGCGTAGTCATACATGCAACTCGGAACCCCTCGACAAACGGCCTAAGCAAGCCAAACATAGTTGAATCAAAAATGTTAGTAGGAACCTACCTTAATCTGGCTTCTGGAGAAAATAAATCCCGAAGACCGCTTCATGAATGGCTCAACGTCAAAGGCGGGCAGAAAGTCAGGATGGTGAAATTTAACCGGATCGTACAAAGGACTATCGTGATGGCCAAACAGATTTGGTGTCTCGAGTTCATTTACTCTTTGCTTCAATCCAAATAATTCATACGTATTTTTGTTCTCAGCAGGAGTGGCAGGGTACGACGAGCTTTGCACGAATGAACAATCGGGGTTCATAAAGTCATCAGATTTGTCGTTGTTTGGACTTCCAAGCAGACCAATTATATCTGAGGAACAGTTATTCCCGCCGATTTGCTCCTAAAAAGCTCCTGCTCTAAACAGTTGATGATGCCGTCTTTTGGTTACTTCTGTAGGAGCCATTGATACGGTGACATGCAGCAGTCCGAAAACTTCAGTAACCCTCAACCCAACTCCGCTTGAAAAAGATACAAAAATTTCGGACATGTTATGGTTTCTGTGTGGATTCCATAACGTCACATCTGCAATTTTGACATTTGTTTACATAACTATGGCACACAACACACCACGGAATCGCTGAATTTTCCGATGCCATCCGTCGAAGTATACTTTCTGCTCATTTACGTACACATCCATTTTATACCGCTGCCTTTTGTGCGGTTTTCTAGAGGAAATTTTCACTGTCGCCGAATCCTGATCCTTGGCTGCAACCCCAGTAATCACAGTTGCTGGTATATAGGTTTGGACTGAAAGAAAAACGCTAAGAGAGATGAAATATTAATAGGAGTATATACAGAAGACACTTGGTGGCTGTTCTAAGCGAGCTTGTACCACCAAATCTCCTCCCGACCTTTTGACCCTGCTCAGTGTGTAGTAGCCAAGACCGTTAAAGGTGTATTGCTGACCATCAAATGAAACAAAGTGAGGGTCTCCGTAAGCAAAACCTGAAAAGAAGGAAATTCCACAATTACAATACAAAACAGACCAGTTATACCTAATTTCGGCGGCACATACAGCTGACAAGAAGAGGTAGGTCGTTGAGCAAAGAACAATTCACATCTGGCAGCCCACTTACAACACACTTCATACGGCATGAGGTCATTGTAAAAGTTGGACAGAGCAGGCACATGTGGAGTTCTGTTGTACGGGTAGGACCCATCTGGATGAGCTCGTAGAGGCACTCCCGCAGAATAAAACCTCAGATGTTCTTGTTCGTGCTCGTAATCCTGAGAGAACATCAACCAACCAGCCACGTCGTAACAGCAACTTTGCGCGGCCCCTGTTTGGCTAAAAAATCAATGATTTGACAGCGCGTAAATACCTACCTACGTACGTGGCATGTGTAGACACCACACAATGTGCTGCTCCCCGCGTGTAGTAGCAAAAACTGCTGCCAAACATGTTGCAATCGTGTTTTGGCATGAACCGGCCGAAGTCGATCAACGCTTGCTGCAGTGTGCATGGACATGCATGACCTTGCTGATCAAGTTGCTCTTGAAATGACTGAGAACCTTTCTGATGCTCATTCTCAGCCCATTTTGTGCACAGTGAAGCAGCCCAGTTGGGGCCGTAGTCTTTCTCCCACTTTGCCTTGAAGTACCAGCCGAATGCAGTGGGTGGAGACCAGAATACGCTGAACTGACAGAGTGGATGGATGGATTGTCCGGCCCTGCGTTAGGCCGCACTGCGGGCCCATCACACACACCCACATCCTGCCCTTCCTTCCTTACTACCGGCACACATGTTCGGTGTCAGTCTGGGCGGGTCTCAGTGCTAGCTGTCCCCGTTCCCATTTGTCCCAACACATGTGTGGTTGCTTTGTAGCTTTAGATGCTCAGGCAGCTCCAGTCGGTTCCCATTTACCTACTCACTGTCACCAGCTTTCAGTGACCTGGGTTGGGCTTTGTGCCGACCACCAAACTCTTTGCGGCAAGAAACTTGCCCCGCCGAGTGGATGAACGCACGACCACGCGCACAGTGTCTTTGCGGCCTAAACCACTACACCAACTGTGCCGGCCGAACTGACAGAGTGTTCCAAAGGATAGTAAAGTTTGGTTTTACCCATCCCCAGTTGAAGCGAATATCTCCGTTTCTCGTATCTGGACCACTCCTCCAGTGAACCGTTTCCAGGAATCTGTCAACATTGACTCTTTGTTTAGAATAGCTGGATTAAACGAATAAACCCCCCTGTTTGGTATACTGCGGGCTATAGAACCAAGCTAAAAGAAGTGAAATTTACATAGTCTCATACAGCATTTAGTATTACAAACATTACCTCTATGAGCTCGGGAGCTCCTGCTGTTTCGGCATACCCAAACAAGACTATATCCACATTTGCATTAAAATAACCGTTGGTCAGGTTGACACTCGACCACTTTAAAGTCAGATTTTGTGCCTTTGGACTTGACCAAGTGTTTGCAGAGTTGAAAGGATCGTCTAGTAACGTGACCTTAGCTGCCACATTTGGTGAAGCTGAAAGGCAAAATTCTTCTAGTTTTACTTCTTCGAGTCAAACTAAACCGATGTAAATTTTGTTCCAGAATCTGTACGACTTTCCCCCATCCACTGACAGTTTGACTGTGGTAGAACCAATGAGAAAGATAGAGTTTATTGGAATCAGACATCTGGCTGTCGCCATGTTCAGCTGAAATCGCACATTTTACGCACAGTCAGAAAATCTTGCTCATACCCTTAGACAATCCAGTGTTACGTGTGCCAGCTGTAGCTTTATGCTGTGTTCTGGCTTGAAACAAGGACCCGACACGTTTAGAAAGATTCCACCTAGCATATTGATCTGTTCGGTATGCGTGCGAAGAACGCCTGAAATGACGTATCACGCTTATCAAAAACCATCACAAAATTAAAAAAATTTACCTGAAGTGGCGTTTGTGCAACCGCTAAAAACAAATTCTTCATCCACCCTGAATGTCCACCTGCCAGCTACCGGTGAATTTCCATGCCGTACCAGTGACTTGAAATCTTTGTCAAGAATCTTGTGAAATCCACTGCCGTTTCCAGCGTTAAAGCCAACAATTATAGGTGCAGAATTTTTGTTTAAGTTCAGATTGGCGTAGTTGAGGATGACATGAGATCGAACCTGATCAGAAGCCAGCACCAGCTGGAATGTGTTTTGCTGAAACGGTGAAGTTTTGGACAGAACATAAAGACAGAGAAGGTTTACCAGTGACGGCTGACTGAATTGGTTTGCATCGTTCTTCTGTGATATAGGCGCTAAACGCTGCCAGGTAACTATGAACGCGAAATTTGCCACAAATCCACGAGTTCCTATTGCGCTGTCATGTATTTGTCTAAAAAGGTTTCCTCATTTCTCCATTCGTTAACTAGGGAAATAGCAAGAACTCTGTGATCTGGTCCAAAAGTTCAGGGTCTTCCAGTCTTCCTGTGGCGGTTTTCAGTAGCTGACCTTTATAGTATCGAGGTTGCGAGTTGACTCCTCCTCTTCCTACTACGAACGGTAGGGATTCAAATGATGGACGTGCAGACCAGAAACCATGTTCTTTTATCAAATTCGGAGGCCTGTAGAATTTCGTGTTTGTGTATTTAGGACAGCAGCAGCGTTTACAACTCCCATTCCCTAGCTAAAGCTAGTTTATTTCGGATTGAGGAAGCGAGAAATTTGCTAGCAATTAAGTAGGAATTTACTAGCCTCAGACATATTTGTCCATTTATCCCTCCTACCTTTCCCCCTTGGTCTGGGCCCTAATGTGCTGACGTAAGGCTAATTTGTCTAAGGGGTGCTGGATCTGCTAAACTGCGGTAGAGCATTAACTGAGCGTCAAACCTGCGCGCCGTACAACGCCATTATTATTTGAACCTTTGGTGTCGCGTTTAGCAACTATTCTGATTATTGTGGTGCCAGTGAAATGTGTATAAAATCTTTATTGACATTAGCAAAGCATAACGAATCGCTAAACACATTGTTTCTTGCGTTTCTTCATTGACAAGAACCTGATCAGGTGTAGCTGGGGGGAAAAATCAGGAACCGATCCCAAACAGAAATTGACATTTTTAATGATGATAATTAATTATAAATTAACAATTTTATCGATATTATCGATTCTTTTTTGGCAAAATTCCAAATTTCAAAATCGTCCAAAATGGTCGTGTTATATATGATTTGAAATCCCTTCGCCTGTCGAGTCTAATGATCACTACATCAGCATAGGGCATGCCCCATGGACCTGTTTTGCCAAATCTAAAAGTAACCCTAGAGACGCATCAGAATAGGCACGCTGCGGAGGGCCTGTTTCCAAATATAAAGATAATTCCAAATATATAAAAATCCAGCTATTCTGTCTGAGCTCATTTATGCCTAATGAGGGTGGGGCATTGGCCTGAGGGGTCAAACTTTTCACTGAAGGGCTTCAGAAGGGCCACTCTAGCTTTTCTGCGATTCTCTATGTACTTAATTGATATCAGATCGCTGATTGCGTGCTTGACTGATAAGTGCTTCTGAGATGCTTCTGAGCAGCCCGTAAAGCTTGCTCAAAGTTTTCTGGCTCACTGCCTAAACTAATACATTGGGCAATCAATGGCTTTTATCCCTGCCAAAAACACCTCGGTTGTCAACCGATTTAGAGCCTGTTGATCCATATCGGCGTAAGCGGCTCGAGCTAACTTACGTATTTCGCACGCATAATCGTTAACGCTTTCTTGCGCCATCTGCCTGCGATTCTCGTCCCAAAAACTTTGACAATTCTGGCGGTTGAAAGGGTTCAGCTAACTGCTGTGTTAGCCGCTCATAATTTTGTTTCACTGCGTCAGGTAAAGCCCGATACACATCGGCAGCGAAACCACGTAAATACTGTACCTAGGCAATATTCTGGTCATTTTCTAGGCAATATACTCTAAGGCATTAGAACACAATTCATAGTAATTAGCCCAATCTTTAAAATTTTCACCTGGATTACCGTAGAAATACGGTATGTCCGGGAATCTTCTCCACTCATTAGCTAAACGCTCGGCATTTTGAGCTATCGGTACCAAAGGTGGTTGTTGAGCTACTGGCTCAGCAGCTACCTGCGTTGCCGCCTCTAAAGTGTTATTGGAAGCTTCTAATTGGGCCTGGAGAACAGCACTTTGTTCTACCGATTGTGCTACGGTGGCCTGTTCACCGTGCACCTCATCTCTCCGGTCCCGCCGGGTCTGTCTAGGATCTGCCGAGGCACCAGGAATATGAAGCATACTTGATTTACCGATTTGCCGTGGTCAACATGCGCAGCAACTTCTTTATTTCTGGCCGCTCGGGCCTCCATCCCAAAGACACAACATTAAAACTACAGACGCTGACACCATTCCTAACATTACACCATTCCTAACATTCATTGTAACACTTTCCTAACAATACCGTAATTCGGCTTCCAATATATGACCACCTCACTTTTGGAGCCGAATTACGGTATCAGGGTAAGTGAGGTTTTCAGGGTAGGGAAGTGTCAGAATCGATTCCGGCGGTCAAGAATACCCCATTCACGAAGTTTCAGCCAAATCCGTAAACGTAGCGCAGATTAGCATTAACGGCAGACCGGAGCTCGACCTTGTCTACAACTTTGGTTACGAGGCTCAAGTCGCTCCAAGGCCTCCCAAAAAAGTTATTCGCAAAAAACCGCCAGGTCGCATATTTTTTGAACAGACTATAGTTGAAACCGCTAGCGATAATGTGATATAATAGTGAACATAACCACTTCGAAAAAACCGCACGGATATATCCGTAGATCTGGAAAATGTGACTCGGTTTCAGGTAAATGTGAATCGGTTTCAGGTAAATGTGATTCGGTTTCAGGTAAATGTGATTCGGTTTCAGGTAAATGTCACCGGTTCGTCCAACCCCCTAGGTTGGTTCGTCAAATGCTGTTCCGAATCTTTGGTCACATTTTGAAAAACCGAACCCTACCCGTGCCTAGTCGGCCGAACCTTTAATTTTTGCGCCCGAAACTATCCCAAAAATTCCGAAGCCAAATTGGAATCATTGTACCGAACCCGTTTTTGCAACAATCCCGAACCCGCAACAATCCCGAATCTAGGTAAAGCCGAACCTATGTTTGCATCCGAATCTTTATTCTAGACACCCGAATCTTTATTGAAGACACCCGAATTTTTATTGAGTTGAGTTCCGGCTCAAACACCACCTTCAGCACAAACTAGTGCCCTGCACTCAGGGAATGTGCATGGCACACGTACAGAGGAAGGCCACTGGTTTCATGTGTTTTCGCTGTCAGATCCGGCTGTGCCCGGGGTTTTGCGATTGGTCTTTTCACACTAATGTTGAGTTTTTCTTTGACGATCCCACGCGTAGTGGTGATGTTAGTTATTTCGCTAAGGCGCGCGCTATCAACAAAACTGTGTTGCTCTGCCAAGTGCTGGCATTAGTTTGGCTTGTACTGATTCTGTATTGCTATTATCTGTGTTCATTCAATTGTTTTTTATTGACGTCTTTGCCGTTTTTGTTTAGTTGATTGCAACACATGAATCATAAAAGCTGCATAGCATACATCGTATCACTACACCAGTGTTCACAAAGTGCATAGTATGGCCGAACACATAGGCAGAACTTTCTGATACGCAGCTAAATCCAGTCATAATACCTGCAAAATAAACAGCAAATTCAATTGTGCATAGTGCGCAAACTTTTCAGAGAACATTCTGAGAACAAATGGATCAATTCTGGTAATGGTTCGCGTCATACCACACGAAGGTTCGGGACATAACAAAACAAAGGTTCGGGTCATACCAAACGAAGGTTCGGGTGACCTCCAAATCTGGGTTCGGGGTGAACCCCAACACGACTAAAACGAACACAATTTTGGTTCGGAAAAAACGCCTCAGATTCGGTTGAAAGGTTCTGCAAAATGTCAAATTCGGTTTTATAAAAACCGAACCTTTGAAAGATTCAGGCAAAAAAAAACTCTGCCCTAAAAATCAGAAACCGAACCCGTTTTTGCGTTCGGAATAAAAAACGTGACTCGGTTTCAGGTAAATGTGATTCGGTTTCAGGTAAATGTGATTCGGTTTCAGGTAAATGTGATCCGGTTTCAGGTAAATGTCGCGGGTTCGGAATTTCGGTCTTTTCGAAGTGGATAAGCAGAAAAACAACAGTGAGAGTGAATCATAGCCTTGTTTAGGATTTCAAATTTTTCAGTGACTGATAGGTTGGACCAATGTCTCTCCTTGAAAACAATCGTTGATTGCTTTCTTAATCACTCTATTAAACAAGACATACACATAACCATTGATGGTGAAATACAAAGCCGAACTGACTGATGACATGAACCAGTAATTGCTGCCTAGAACACTGACCACATTCCACGCAAGGGCATTCACAATATAGACGAAGGTAATAAGGAAAAACTGAACGCACAAACTTACATTGACCCCACTTAAACTCTGACTACTGACTATGCGCATGTAGACCAGTTTCAGACTCAACACAAAGTAGCATAACGCTGGAACAACTATAGTGACCAGATTCAACAGAAAATTCAGCTGAATCCACTCTGGAAAAACAGCAGCCTCCGGGAAAATGTAGACAAAGGATAGTTTCTGCCAAGAGAAAACTACTGGACAGCATAAGAACAGGTTGCCAGCACACAAAGCACTGCCTACTAGCCATGAAATGATCGACACATTAATTGTGAACTGAGAGGTGAAGATGAGGTCATAGCGCAAAGGAGTCAGCACTGCCACCAAACGATTCACAGCTAAAACGTTGAGCAGAACGCTGCCTGCGCCCCAGCCTGCATTGGTGGCAAACCCGATCAGATGCAGGAAAGCCCAGTGCAGCTGGACTGGTAGCAGCCTGACGAGCAGACTAAGCAAAAAAGTGTAACTTCCCAACAGGTCGGCCAGACCGAGACTCAGAATCAAGATGAGCTCAGGTTTCTGCTGCCAGTCAGTCATACGACAAATGGCAACTGTGCAAAGGAGTTCAACGCTCGACCCTGTGAGATACAGTGCTACGCAGGTTATAAGTACAGCTGCGTGGAGATCCATCGTCAAAGGAAAGGTATCAACCTCTCTTAGGGAAGCAGTCAGTTCAGTTAGCTGAAGCCCTACTGATTCTTCATAATGCCCCGATAGCTAACTGAGTCAATAACTGAGCCTTCAGTCAATCATTTCGTTCAGTCACTTCATCGATTTGCCTCAAACTTAGGACAGCAGTATTCTGTCAGTAGATTTAATGGTGTTGCACTTGGTTGGTCTGTTGAAGATAATCCCCAGCTTACCCCTCCACTATCATAAATAACGTCTTGTTCAGTTATTTCTAATCTAGCAGCGTCTTTGTGCGAGAAGTCCATCCAGCATAGCAAACAGTGTTGCCAGATGTAGTATAATAATACTACCTGTAGTATAATTGACCTTCGAAAAGTATCGAAAAATCGGCTGTAGTATGTAGTATAAAAATGTAGTATAATTTTAGATTTTGTAGTATAAAATGTAGTATAATTCAACATTTCAATTTCAGATGCTATCTTTGCTTTACTTTTAAGAAAACTCGCAGATATTTTTCTGTTTGAAAACAGGTTTTGCCTTCTATCACATCAAATTGACATAATCATTTCTTTATGAGAAAAAATCAAATAAATCGGCGATTGTATCCATTTTTGGACAAACAATCAGCTTCTTCAAACAGTTTCGATTGATTTTCAACAAAACTGTTTGATAGGATAATGCGTACCTTTCAGAACATAAAAATGTATGACTTGAATGGTCAACCAAGAGAAAAACACAGTTTGATGCCAAATAAAATCGCGCTAGACTTAGGCTCAGGAACTGTGAAATTGACGAAGTCTATCCATACATTTAACAGGTCATCCGCCGAAGGGGATGGGGTTGGGGGGGCGTCTGGCACCGGCAGGGGGATTGAGCCCAAACTGTAGGGAGTGGTTGAGTACTAAAAAGCGGCCAAAGATCACAATTTTTCTGGTATAATTCGTCAAAAGTCGAAAATTTGAGCTCAAATACAGCTAAAAAGTGCTGTTTTACAGGCGATTTTGGCAATTTTCGTGTCTGAAAATGTAAAAAGTCGCAAAAATTTACTCAAAAATTATTTGCCCAGAAAATCGGAGGGGTGGGGGTAAAAAATCGTCTTGGCGGAGGGTCTGGCCTAAGTCGGGTGGGGGCCCAGACCCCCAGAGTCTATCATTGTTTGATATTTTAAAAGTCCAAATCGTAACCATTTTACTCTATATTTGAATTTGCTAAATTCTGGGATTGCAACAGTACTTACTTATGTTGCGTCATTATACTGAAGTAAACGTACTTCCATCCACCTTCCACATACTGACGTACTGAAGTCCTTTTGAAAAAACACTGTTTTTAGGGTAATCCCTGAGGGGAATGGGAAGGATGAGCCATATGCAAACTGGCAAAACGCACAAATTTTCGTTGGTTTCAAGAGTCCATAAAGCTTTCAATTTGTATATACATAAGTCTCTAAGTGGGAATTAAAACTGATCTGCCATTGCAGGCTGCTTATATAACAGTTATATAACACTTTTCTATTCTGTAAATTTTCGATCTGACAGTTTTACAGCGTAGTATGAAAACGTAGTATATTTTCGAAAATTGTAGTATAAAGTAGTATAATTTTGAGCTGGTGGTAGTATGCTGGACTGGCTAGCACCTGGCAACACTGATAGCAAAGCGAGAATATCACGCTAGCTAAGCGTCTAACCAGGCTGCCGCCACGCTTTGGTAGCAGCAAATACAGTACCGTATGGTACTTGTACCATATTATCGTACCCCACCTTTTGGTGATAGCATATCTACAGCATAGATAATGTGCCATCGAGTTTTGCTTTCACTCGAACGTTTAGTTCTAATCAGTTCTGCATCGATCTGGCTCAAACTTTCAGCACAAATTGACAAGACACAATACCCACAACACGGTGACTCTAGCCTTAAAACCCGCCAAACTGTCATACGATTAGCAGAGTTTGCCAGGAGCCAACTGCGTTAAGAGATAAACAAACGTCTTCGCCAGCGGTTTTTAAGGCTTAGGCTTAGTTAGGTTCTTCACGCTCAGGCGTAGAGAAAGTTTTTTCGAAATCTCCGCCATATGCGGCGGATAACGGGTGGATATATACGCGCAAGTAAAGATGCAACCGTAATATACCAGATAATCTGGTATTTTTCGGCTTCAAAACACTATCCAGTGTTTTTTGGATACCGGATAGCCAAAAAACACGTTTTCTTCATGGGAGTACCTACAAAACAGACAAACATAACTGTCCTATCAACAGAAAGTCCATGATGCTGGTCAGTCAGCGACATTTTCAAGCAAATTTTGTTATTAACGCTTCAAATCACACCAAAATGAATTTCAAATTTGGCACTTTCTCTTTCTAAAGTAAAAACAAAAAACAAACCAAAAATTAATCGCGGCTACCGCAGTTTTCGCATTTGACGTTCACGAAAGGGATTTTACGGAGTAACTACGGTAAGCACCACTTAGACAAATTAGCCTTACGTGGTGTAACGCCAGGATAAATCCCAAAGGTTACGTTACGCTACGCTTATAGCTAAAGTAGGGCTAATAGCCAACCAAGTATGTCTCTAGGCTAACAGTAAATTCGGCTAATATAAAACTACTTAACGTGTTCATGTTAGGGATAAAGTTAGAGAAAATTCTTGTATGTGCTTCTCTTCCTGCTGTGCTTGTTGAAACTGAGATACGATGGTACAGTTTTGATTAAAACAGTACCGGAGGTTTCCACTGATAAGCCAAATAGGAAAATTACGAAATGGGTTACATTTGAGCCCTTTTAAAAGCCATGATCTTATATAACTATGGTGGTCTAATAATCGGAAAATCTCCGGAAGGCATCATTTGGTTGAGCGAAAAATTTGTTGCAAATTCTAGCAAATAGCAGGTTAATAACAAATTGAATATGAAACTGCAGTGTCTAGCAAGTACGTAGATATCTAATAAATAAAATTTCCAACAGCTACAAGTCAGTTAATGGCAAGTTAATTAGAAAATAAATTAACTGGGAATCAGTAGGCTATGGTCAGGGAGGAGGGGCTGATTTCCCAAAAAGTCGCTAAAATATTTCCTGATAGAGGGTTTGGACGGTGGAGCTCGGCCGGCTAGGAGGAGGAGTAAGCTAAGCCACTAGCCCCCACCCCGGCCCATGTATTCTTATAAGACTGCAACTTTCATTCAAAGGCATAGGCTGAACTGTTTTTACACATCCAGTGAGGGGTTGTGACCGGAAGTCGATACAGCACAGATACCTGGAAATTATCCGATACCAGAGACCCGTAAAAGGGCGCCGAAGACATTGGTCAGTCATAAAAGGTGCAATAAAGGACGGGTCCGGTTGAGTGGGCCAATTTCTAGGGTATGAATAGACAGGGAAAATGTGATTTGGCTGCGAAAAGCCGATGAATCCATGCGGTGATATCTAAAGACGGATATGAACTACATAATGTTTGAACGTTGCAACACTAATTTTATCCCAGTGAAAGAAGGAAAGATTCTTACATGAGTCGTGTTGAAATAATATCCTAAGAAAGGGAAATTGAAGTCTAAATCGACGTTATTTGGCCAGAAAGTTTCCAATCTAGCGTCGTGAAACCTCTCACCAAAACCGACCAAGTGCCAGAAACCGAAAGAAAATTACACAATCAGTAACCGATCCGATAGAACTATATCGGCTACCTTCTTGTGCCCTTCTGTCAATGACGTTCCAGTCTATTTGAAAGTTTGAAATCTCTGTCAACTCTACAGCTAGTCCTAGTACTGGAACTTGCAGTAGGAGGAAAAGCAAAGAAAACATTTCAGGTAGTAAAATTAGTCAGAGAACTCTGTTTTCTGTCGCACAACTTGACAATTTCAAACCACCATTTGAGGCCTGACGCAAGTAGTGTGCCCGAAGTCATACTAAACTAGATTAATATTATTTGGCTGCCTTCAAAACTGGTCATCAAACCTTGAAGAAGCAAAGTTTTAATTCGCACAACACTGGCGTAACAGACATGGCGTGTTTCTCTACAAATCCTAGATCAGAACCACTCAACTTCGTGGCCGCGTCGATTTCGCAGGTAGCTTTTTCTCAAAGCATCGGAAAGCCATTTCTGTCTCTGACGAGCCGTTGCCCTTCCGTTCGTCGGCAGGAACCTTTTAGCCGAGCCAACTGCTTTTTTGAAGCAGACGCATTCCACCCCCTCCTCCAGCTGACCGCCCGTGGAACTGATAAAAAGACAATAAGAAACGATAAAAAAGAGCCACACAACGCGTACTAGCGCCATTCGTTGTTTGACAGCTAGATTGTTGTTAGACGGCGAGCGAGGTCGGTGCGAAAATTAACCTTTTTCTCTGAGGATTTGCTGCATGAAGCCAATTAAAACAAATTGAAAGATGCAACTTTACGACGCGACTGACTGACTCCAGAGTGAGCGAGTTTTTACTTCGAAACCAAACTGCAGTTTCCCGAAATTCTGTCACAAATCACCGAAACCAACCTATTCCGCTGTGCTCTTTAATAGCCTTGATGTCTTGCCGGACTTTCTTCAACAACTCTGCGCGCCATTTTTGCCGCTCCTGATACATGCTGTGTCTACTGACACCTCGCTGCTGTCGATCAAAGCGTTGCGGCAAGCACACACACTCCATTTCAACTTTTGAGCAGAACCCACTAATCGAAATAAGCACTAAGCAAAAGAACTGGAAGCCAAAGCTGGGTGTCATATTTGGCTTGGAACGTACGTAGTTTACTGACGAGCGCTTGGCTCGAAAATAAATTATGAAGAAATTAATGTTTATCGCTTGGGAGCATAAAATCGAAATAAAACCTTTTTGTAGCTATATTTTCAACGATGTTTATGTATTATTTTTGTCTACCTAGTATATAGCTGGACATTTTTTCTACTGGTCCAAAAAATTTTCTAATCCTTTGCGCAGAAGTTGTATTGTTATGAGCAGTTATTTTGATGATTTTATAACATTTTTCGTGTTAGTGTAGCACTCAATTGTGATTCTTTACTGTTGTTTACCGGTATAACAGACCGGGTAGAAACCCAACTTGCCGGAGAGAGCTTGGGGTTCAATCCTTCTACTGTACATTGATTCTACGTGTTCGCCACTTCTTTAGAAACATATTTTTCTCGTGATACCTACCGTAATATTATACGTACGTGTGTAAGTGCGACGTACTGAATACATGTAGCGATTTAGCCATTTGCCCTACAACTTTACAGTAGACACACGACACAAGGCGCTTCGACACACGCATAAAGGGATTGGTTATTCCCTAAAAACTGAAAAGTCGCTGATTATATAAAATTTATTTTTTAAGAGTCGCTCTCTGAACCGATCTAGTCTGAGTATTTAGACCCCAAAGTTGAAACTTGAGCATGGAGAGCTGAAAGTTGGTACACTAACAAATATAGTTGGTACACACAATTTTTTTTACCAATTATTACCAAATTTGACGCTTCAGACCTTTTAGTTAGAGCTCTCTGAAAATCGGCTCGGTTAACCATGGGACCAATTTTTCCAAATCGAATTTCTACTGCACTAATGAGATTTCGACTTAGAAATTGGGCTTTACAAAATTTTTAGTACTTTAAGAATGAAGGATCGAATTCGATTTCTGATGAAAAAAATTTTGTTTGACCAGTTTGGGGGGGCGTAGCGTAACTCGGCTGGGAGCCCCTCTAGACCGTTCTTTTTATTTCTTATGATTGTAGCGCTAGCTATATGCTCGCACAAAACATCATGGGACCGGGATGGAAAACACTGAGATATTTGCATTTAAAGAAAAATCAATCACGTTCAGGTCAGTTCAGTTCAGTTCAATGTAATTTAATAAATTTTGGACCTTTGAATTTTGGACCCGAATAGGGCAAAGTGCGAAGACTGTATCAGTTCAGAGACTGACTCTTAATTGGTTTGTGTGTAGTGTTCCGACGATATCAAAACTTGTCGACATTCGATATCGATATCGATATCGATATTTTCAGTTCAATATCGATCGATATCGATATCGATATCGATATTTATAGTTATGCAAGAAAATGTGAAAATTTGAAAGAGCAAACTGCTCTCGCTGCTTATCAGGCAAGCACTAATGCAATCAGCCATCTGATATCAATTTAGTAGAGAATCGCAGAAAAGGTTGTAGCCCTTCTGAACCCCTTCAATGAAAAGATTGACCCCTCAGGCCGATGCCCCACCCTCATAAGGCATAATGAGCTCAAACAGAATAGCGTATTTTAACTAATTTTAATGAGAAATATGCCAAAAACCTTGATTTTAGCAAAAATGCGACTTTTTTTGCTTACCATCCTTTCAACCACCCATCAGCCGGCGGTACCCCTCAGGATTTGAAAATAATGTAACACCGCCCAGTCGAAATACTAGCAGTTCATGTCTCCTTCTGCCCTCCTGCTTCAAGTGTGCGGAGTGAGCCGATCTTTAGTGTTGCTGCAAACATTTAAGAACCATACAGTACAATACATGGGCCGGAAAAATGGGTTGGGGTAGTCAAAATTCTAAAATTTGGGGGTGGGCATGCCGGTTTGGGGGGTCGTGGCGATTTTGGTGGTTGGGTCAGGAACAAAAGTCGGCTTCAGGTGGGTGGGTGGGGTCGTTTGGGGGGATCGAGCCCAAGTTGGAGAGTGGACAAACCCCCCTCCCGGACCACTCCCCGGACCACCCCCGCGGCCAATGTATGCTAAGAACCATAGCGCTGCTGTCAGAAAGCTGAGAGTGGCGAGAAATTAATGTTTCTGAGAGCTATCATGCCACGTTAGGTTTTAACTATAGAATCGATTTCTTAGTTGTTCAGGAAAAACTGCTTTTTACTGTTCCAGTGAAATAAACTTGGTGTCAGTTTTGTTTTATTTCCTGATTTTCCACACAAAAATATCGAAAATATCGATGCGAAATATCGCGATATCGATATCGATATTGGAAAAAGGGTCGATATATCGACTTTTCGATATCGATATCGATATATCGTCGGAACCCTATTTGTGTGTGTAGAGTACATCTTTACGCTGATTCAGCGTACACTATTTTTGTTCAGTTGTGAAAAACGTACGAATTTGTTCCTCCAGACATGATCTGTGTATTCTATAGATCTCCAGACAAGACGGAAATGCAGGCTGCTGGGGTCTTAAAAAAGAATTGAAAGAAGTCTCCTTATCTTTGTGTGTGAGAACGGTTGCATCTTAACAGCAACATCAATATCACTTCAACAAGAGCCTAATTAGCCTATCGTAGCACCCACTGAATGGTAGGCTGGCCGCGTCTGATGGGAGATACGGCTGCTACAGCTTCATCCATTTGCCTCATCACCTCCTGAAGGCGTTGCCGTCTCGAGCCCGGTTGGTAAAAGGAAGAATTGGGTTTTCCAAGCACCAGTCGCCTACTCTTCTTTACTTCTTGAATGTTTGCACGAACATTGCACTCCGCCATTGCAAGGCAGCAGAACAGCACAAAAACTGACATTGTTTGTCCGTCCATCTTCTCTTAAAGAATGAACACTCGTTCGCTAGTGAAAGCAACCTACCGACGTCATCTATGCATGACTAAAGAATGTTATCAGTTGTTCATGTAATTTCGATTAAAACAATAACTCATCAATCTACGGTGTAGGCATAGAATATTTTCGGCCAACTTTTAAAGGATTGGCCGGTGCTACAAAATGTCGCGAAATATCTGAGTCGATTTCGACCATGTATTCGATTTTCAAGCTGCCCCACCAAGCAGTCAAATTTCCAAACCACAATTTGTAAATTCCAGTCTTCTCGCATTTCAATCTGTCCATAACAGGAAGTGGTACAGGTCCCGGGAGTTTAGGAAAGAATGGGTAAACCATTTGCATCGATTCAGGGTCGGTTTCGCGAGCATTTTCTGAATAAAACACTCCAAAGCCGAAATCTCCATGCGTTTGGAAGGCAAAAGATAATTCGGCGCCCGGTGCCTTGATCTCAATATCGATTAGTTTGCAGTCCCCGGCCGGCACCCAAAGAGTGCGAGCGCGAGGACCTAGCATAGTTCTCTGCCAATGAGCTGTTTTTGGAATGGCTTGAATAAGTGGCAAATCGAACAGAAATCCTGAATCGTTGCCTTTGTTCCATCTGGAAGGAAGGGTGGAAGCATCTGCGAACTCAAGGATTTCATGACGCCAACTTCCACTGAGAATTTTCACCTTGTTACGAGTTTTCTCAGGTAAGAACGGTTGAGCCAAAGCCCAAATGCGGTGCATGAAGAAGGGAGCATTGACGATGATTATCCGGTTAAATAACTCCACATAGTGTTCAGCTTGTACTGCTATAATGCCTTTAAAAGGTCCGGTCACATTGCGGATCAGTTTGCTACCGAATTCTAGACCTTCTAAATCGAGGATTATTGTCACACCTGACTGCTCACCTGAAAATAGAGTAGTCGTGTGGTGGAGGGTGGCGCATGTGTCATCAGTTTTAATATTACTATTCAGCGCCCAGCGCCCGCTAAACTGTAGTCAGAACGGAAATGTGGTTTACCAGTGTTTTTCTCAACCTCCATCACATGTCTGAGCATTCGCTCATAATCAAGCATCCGTGTGTGCACTAGTTCAGTGATGGAAGCTGAGTTCAGCAAACCATCTCCGTCCTCCCTTCCGGTCTGCTCTACATAAACCAGCGTGTTGTCTCTTCCAGATTTTC
The DNA here is from genome assembly GCA_030248155.1 of Sabatieria punctata. Taxonomy (NCBI): domain Eukaryota; kingdom Metazoa; phylum Nematoda; class Chromadorea; order Araeolaimida; family Comesomatidae; genus Sabatieria; species Sabatieria punctata. Next base: position 45,877 of record JASANB010007981.1, read on the forward strand.
CGGTCAATCCCCATTGCCAGTATTTGTGCAAGGGACTGTTTCGCTCAGCTGGCAAGTCGTCCAGCTTCCAGGAGGACTGACGGAAGCGTAGGTGGTGACGCAGTTTTGGAACAACCTAAAAATAATCAATCGATTCTTTACGCTGCTACCACACACGGCGGGCTCGTCAAGCAGACTTGCCTGTTTTTAGAGGTCTTTTGCCATTTTGTGTTCGTTTTTTTGTTCATAAACGCAATCTGTGCGCTAAAAGATTAGAGTGCGAACAATACCTGAGACCCCCAATAGCCAATACCCAATACTTGCATAGCTGGGCCGAAAATTGCATTTCAGTGGTGTACGCAGGAGTTTTTGCACTGGAATTAAAATTTTGAAGAGGCTGGTTGGACCACTGCCCAACTAGGGCGAGAAAAATTTGAAAATATAGCCTATAATTAACCATTTTAAGAGTCAGTGTCTGAATCGATCGAGTCTTGGCCCTTTGCCCTATTCAGACCCAAAATTGAAAGTTTGGCGTAGAGGGCTGTAAGTTGGCACACTAATACTACTTGATGAGTTATTCAACTGCTGCTGAGGAATTCCCAATTCGACGCTCCACGCTCGAGATATAAGCCCGCGAAAATCAGCTTGCTTAACTATGGGACGAAAATTTCCAACTTGAATTTCTTTCTTACTGACAAGGGTTGGGACCTAAAAATTGGGGCTTTTAGGTAACTTTTCGAGTAGATTAAGAATCTTTAGTCCAAATTTGTTTTCGATGAAAAAAATGTTTTTCGCCCCCCTTTGGAGCCCCCCAGCTCGACTGGAACCCCCCCTAGATGCACTTTTTTATTTTAGAATTTCGTAGCGCTATTCAGGACCTACATTTTGGTGTAAAATATTCAAGATTTGAGAGGTAGGTTTTTGAGAAAATTCACTTTGAATGTCCAAAACCTGGAAAAATCGCCAACTTTCAGTGTGCTCGGAAATGTCGCAAACGATTCCTAGCCTTTAAATCGTAACTGAGACCTAAAAATTGGGGCTTTTAGCTAACTTTTCGAGTAGATTAGGAATTTTCAGTCCAAAATTGTTTTTGATGAAAAAAATTTTTTTCGCCCCCTTTGGAGCCCCCCAGCTCGACTGGAACCCCCCTAGACGCACTTTTTTATTTTAGAATTTCGTAGCGCTGTTCAGGACCTACATTTTGGTGTAAAATATTCAAGATTTGAGAGGTAGGTTTTCGAGAAAATCGACTTTGAATGTACAAAAACCTGCTTTTTGTCCCTATTGTCTGGCGATTTTGTTCATTCAAAGTCAATTTTCTCGAAAACCTACCTCTCAAATCTTGAATATTTTATACCAAAATGTAGCTCTTGAATAGCGCTACGAAATTATAAAATAAAAAAATGCGTCTAGGGGGGTTCCAGTCGAGCTTGGGGGCTCCAAAGGGGGGCGAAAAATTTTTTTTCATCGAAAACAATTTTGGACTGAAAATCCCTAATCTACTCGAAAAGTTAGCTAAAAGCCCCAATTTTTAGGTCTCAGTTACGATTTAAAGGCTAGGAATCGTTTGCGACATTTCCGAGCACACTGAAAGTTGGCGATTTTTCCAGGTTTTGGACATTCAAAGTGAATTTTCTCAAAAACCTACCTCTCGAATCTTGAATATTTTACACCAAAATGTAGGTCCTGAATAGCGCTACGAAATTCTAAAATAAAAAAGTGCATCTAGGGGGGGTTCCAGTCGAGCTGGGGGGCTCCAAAGGGGGCGAAAAACATTTTTTTCAGCGAAAACAATTTTGGACTAAAGATTCTTAATCTACTCGAAAAGTTACCTAAAAGCCCCAATTTTTAAGCCCCAACCCTTGTCAGTAAGAAAGAAATTCAAGTTGGAAATTTTCGTCCCATAGTTAAGCAAGCCGATTTTCGCGGGCTTATATCTCGAGCGTGAAGCGTCGAATTGGGAATTCCTCAGCAGCAGTTGAATAACTCATCAAGTAGTATTAGTGTGCCAACTTACAGCCCTCTACGCCAAACTTTCAATTTTGGGTCTGAATACCAAGACTCGATCGAATCAGACACTGACTCTTAAGATGCATTTTGCGAGAAAGTCAGCTTTGAGGGGGCAAGCAGGGCCATCTCACGGATCTGGCTGATATTTATTTCTATTATAATAGAGCATAGTCGAAGACCAACGGTGCATGCCCGGCCACCAGCAACCCCCTAGAACCGGAGCTACACCCCCTCAAAGTTGGGTCGGCAGCAATTTTCGGGCTCATTTTAATAGCTCTGACACCCTCCATTCAAACGATCACCCTTCATTCGTTTCTTAAGCTAGGATCCCGACTCGCATATGGTTTTGTAGCTGGTCCAATGGCCTTTCATTTTCTGGTACTCCCGTTTCCAGATCATAGCTGGTTACCGAGATATTCGCCGAAAACTGCGAAATTTCCACAAAATGCCACTCCGTTTTTTTTTCGAAAAATCTTTATAACTTTTTGTGCAAAGGCCCTGCCAAGCTAATGTCTTAACAAAAGTTAGGCATGAGTTGGCCAAACAAAATGAGCGCCCCAAAGTGTGCGGTTAGGGGGGGGAGGGGGGGGTGTTTTGGCCTCTCAAAGGTGTTCGAAAAAAATTTTTTTCTGCAAAGCTTAGTTGTTATCATACTGTTATATGCAGTTTTGTGTGCTGAGTTCGAAAATGCATTTAGTTTAGCTAGATTCGCTCTGGATCGGGAGAAATTGGCGTCCAAAGTTGAGACCAACCCTTTTTCTTGACTGGCACTACTCGCCAGTATGACCATTAACTGCGGTGCAATGCAGTTTTTCTTATGTAGTTTTTGCTGCTGATTCCGAAAATAACTTTATTTTTGCTCTACGTTGCCTACTTTTGAAGATATCGGCATTTTTATGATTTGGGAAGAAAACGGCTGCACTTGCTATAACATGCTCGGTTGAAAGGTGACTCAATTCAGTCGCATCTAGGGTACAGAGCCATAAAAATTTATGTTACCTAATGCAGTTTTTACCGCTGATTACGAAAATGACATCTGTTTTTCAATCTGACTGCTCCTGAGCTACTTACGTAACTTTTATGCCCTGGTACTCAGACACTAAGTTATCTGTCAAATCTGGGCATAACATGGTATCTATCTGGTGCAGTTTTCTCCGCTGATTCAGAATATCACCATATTTTTGCGCTACGGCCACTCTGTCGTAAGTTATGGACCTCCAAAGTTTCATTAAGAAACATGCCGTGAGAAGCCGTAATCCTAAAATAATTGTTCAGCATTCAAGCATTTCTGAAGGGAACCTTTTGTCAGTCAATAGTGTAACCGACCTATTTTGACCCGCTGAGTTCAAAAATGGCGTTTGTTTTAATCTATAGTTACTCGTTTTGGAGATATATGAATATTAATGCAAATTTTGTTTGATCAGTAATATCTCAAAATTGAACAGCAGTAGAGAAAAACAAACGTCATTTTTGAACTCAGCGGGTCAAAATAGGTCGGGTACACTATTGACTGACAAAAGGTTCCCTTCAGAAATGCATGAATGCTGAACATTTATTTTAGGATTACGGCTTCTCACAGCATGTTTCTTAATGAAACTTTGGAGGTCCATAACTTGCGACAGCGTGGCCGTAGCACAAAAATATGGTGATATTCTGAATCAGCGGAGAAAACTGCACCAGATAGATACCATGTTATCCCCAGATTTGACAGATAACTTAGTGTCTGAGTACCAGGGCATAAAAGTTACATAAGTAGCTCAGGAGCAGTCAGATTGAAAAACAGATGTCATTTTCGTAATCAGCGGTAAAAACTGCATTAGGTAACATAAATTTTTATGGCTCTGTACCCTAGATGCGACTGAATTGAGTCACCTTTCAACCGAGCATGTTATAGCAAGTGCAGCCGTTTTCTTCCCAAATCATAAAAATGCCGATATCTTCAAAAGTAGGCAACGTAGAGCAAAAATAAAGTTATTTTCGGAATCAGCAGCAAAAACTACATAAGAAAAACTGCATTGCACCGCAGTTAATGGTCATACTAGCGAGTAGTGCCAGTCAAGAAAAAGGGTTGGTCTCAACTTTGGACGCCAATTTCTCCCGATCCAGAGCGAATCTAGCTAAACTAAATGCATTTTCGAACTCAGCACACAAAACTGCATATAACAGTATGATAACAACTAAGCTTTGCAGAAAAAAATTTTTTTCGAACACCTTTGAGAGGCCAAAACACCCCCCCCTCCCCCCCCCTAACCGCACACTTTGGGGCGCTCATTTTGTTTGGCCAACTCATGCCTAACTTTTGTTAAGACATTAGCTTGGCAGGGCCTTTGCACAAAAAGTTATAAAGATTTTTCGAAAAAAAACGGAGTGGCATTTTGTGGAAATTTCGCAGTTTTCGGCGAATATCTCGGTAACCAGCTATGATCTGGAAACGGGAGTACCAGAAAATGAAAGGCCATTGGACCAGCTACAAAACCATATGCGAGTCGGGATCCTAGCTTAAGAAACGAATGAAGGGTGATCGTTTGAATGGAGGGTGTCAGAGCTATTAAAATGAGCCCGAAAATTGCTGCCGACCCAACTTTGAGGGGGTGTAGCTCCGGTTCTAGGGGGTTGCTGGTGGCCGGGCATGCACCGTTGGTCTTCGACTGTGCTCTATTTTAATAGATATTAATATCAGCCAGATCCGTGAGATGGCCCTGCTTGCCCCCTCTCTTCGGCACCAAAGCTGACTTTCTCGCAAAATGCATCTTAAGAGCCGGTTTTTCTAAGGGTCGACCCTTCCCGGACAAATCTCAACTTCATCTCTCCGATTTGGCTAAAATTTTGAATTTTGGTATAATTTAACATAAAAAGATGTTTCATCACTTTCCCGGTCGTTTTTCTCAGACTCAATTTTTCGGCCCAACTTCAGATCTCGGCTTATAACTCTGCAAGTAGTGAACGTAGAAACTTGCGGATTGCATATTTACAATCACATGAGCGTTCTCTTTCAAACGATACCCTACATGGCCGAATTCGAAAGAAAAATTTTTTTTCGAACCCCTTCTGGGCCAAATTTGACCCCCCTAAAAGTGCGACTACCGCTATTTTATTTCATAAAAATGTAGCGCTATTTATTCGCTTTTGATAACACAAAAAAATCGAGAAAAAAAATGGGCGTCTAATTGAGTTTTTGGGCCTTGAAAGTTGTCAGGTCGTAAAATTTGCCCAATATAAGATTGCCTTGTAAAGAGCATATCTTTGCCAATTTTGCACCGAGTTCAGTGATTTTTTGCACACATATTGCACTGTATCCCTGGCACATACTGCACTGTTCACTTGGCGCCAGTTCTACGTTTCTTGGTCACATTTCAAGATATGTACATTAGTTTACAACGCAAATAGAATTTCCTGATAAACTGCAGTATCTTTCTAATAATTCGACAGTTGCGACTTTGTTACTGTCTTTTTTTTAACATTTTTTATTATTATTGAAAGGTTAATACAGAAGTAATTTGAGACACACAGATATGTACATCATAAACAGACAACACATATTGAAATCACAATATGGGGGAGGGGTACATCAATTTAGATAGCTATCCATTTTACAAATTAATATGGTTGATGTCTGTACTTGTTGTGCTCTTGCTTCTGGTCATGAACACTTGGCAACGGAAAATTTTGCAGTAAGTCTTGTCATAAATGACTGCACTGAAAGTACACTTTTTGTACTGCGACAAGCATACATAATGTGTTTGGCAATTAACGCAAATCTCATCCATTTTTCTGTATTTGGCTTCTTTGAGTAACCTAGTAGAATGGCCAATGGCGAGATGTCTACTTCTTGATGTTCTATGTGCTGAAATGTTTGTGCGATTTGGGCCCACAAACGAGAAATAAGAGGACATTCTAAAAGTGCGTGGGTAATATCATCCATATATGACTTGCAATAAAAGCATGAAGCGTTTGGTTCGATTTTGTATCGATGCAGAAGTTTGCCTGTAACTAGTATCTGGTGTAGTACTTTAAATTGAAAGGCTTGAAGCTTGGTTTCCACTGTCAGTTTCTTTGGGGAAATCCAGATTTGTTCCCAATCAGCATCACTCAGATTTACAAAAACCTGCTCCCATTTTTCCTGACCCGTGGGTTTAACATTATGTGGAGGACTACAGAGAAGAGCTTTGAAATGACGTCCGTTACAACTGTTAGGTACGTAGTGATACCTAGTGACAAGACGGTAAAAAAAGATGTCTTTTTTTACCGTCTTGTCTTGTCACTAGGTATCACTACGTACCTAACAACTAGACATGGGGAATGGGGCTGAAGGGGAGGTTGACCCCCTCTGGCTCTGACCTACCCCCCTTTCAGCCAGCCTCTACCCTCTCAATTTTCTTTATGGAAAAATGTTGTATAGAAAATTATGACAAAAGCATGCCCAGGTGCCTAGATTAGGTGTAAATTAGCTCAGAATAGCTTATTTATTTTTATCTAAAAATAAGCAAAAACCTTGATTTTAGCTAAAAATCGGACTTTTTTACTTACTGTAACATCCCCTCAACCCCCCTCAGGCGCTCCCACCCCCATCAGCCACCTCAGGAATCGAAAATTCTACCCCTCCCCATCAGCCGAAATGCTTGCCCATGTCTACCTACAACCATTTCAGAATCCAGATTTATGTATTTATTACTGAACATAACGTGCAACAGGACGGACAGGAGTCTAGTTATCTAAAATACGCCAAGTGAGTATAAACCGCATTCCATTTAGACTTCGCGCACTGACTGGAATTTTGGTCTTGTAAAACATGTGCCGGAATAACATTCATTGAGATATGAGTACAGTGGGAAAATATCGAAATTTTTAAAACATATTAATATAACTATTCATATATGTTTTTCGCCAATCAAACATATAAATAACACATATAGTTATATGTATCTGAAAATTGAATATGCACATATTTTTAAACATAAAACATATTTGTGTAAAAGACGCTTATTCACTTAAATTTTGTCTTAATTTTCGATAATTCAAGCTTGAGATTCTGAATTTCCTGTTTAAAACGGTTTGTAATAATTTAGATAGCATACTGAGACTCAATAAGTTTAAGTGAAAGTCAGATTTTGGAAAAGTTTACTGTCAAACAGCAACCAAAAGTCTTGAAATAATGAATTCCTATAGCAAAAATATGTATATGTATGTTTCCAGAAACATATTGGCCTCAAAACATATAAATACAAAACATATTTGACATGCAAACATATTGAGAAACATAAACATATATGTTTTTCGAAAAACAAACATATTTATGTTTTAAAACATATACATGAAACATATATGTTTCCCACAGTAGATATGAGATAGACCTGAAATGAATTTTTGTTGGTATGTACTTTAGGCACTTTGGTATGCATACCAAATGTCATACCGTTTTGAGATGTCCAGATCGTCAACAAACAGTTGCACTGATGCTATCTCACCAATATAATCACCCCAAAATGTGTAGACCGTATTGGTATCTATCAGGAACAATAGGATTCCTTGGTAACTGAACTGGAGCCAGCCTTCCTTTCTTCCCTCATGAAAGCCTGTTGGGTTAGTTTTTTCGGTAATTCAAAGAGCTTTGAAACTTGCCATTAGGCATAACATACTGGGCAGCCGAGTAGCTCAAAAGGCACTAAAATTGAAGCATTTCAAAAACATACATATAAGGTGCATCCATTTGTCGCGCGATCTGCTAAAATCTGTCCTTTTACAACTGATTCAATACTTTGATGCTAGAAGGTGCGGATTTCTTAACTATCATATTTTTGAAATTCTGCAATTTTAGTACGTTTAGAGCTGCTGGGCTTCCTACCTAGTAAGTTACAGTACACCTAATGGCAACACCAATCATTTCTGCAAGTTTCAAAGCCCTATTCTTTGAATTACCGAAAAAAAATAGAATTTGCATGGACCACTATGATTCTTAGTTGTCGGGTCATAAAACCCACACAAGTTGGAATTTTCGCACCAAACTTGGAAAATATGAAGCATTAATTTTTGCTTGAAATTTGGGTCAAATCGATAAAGAACTAACCGAAAACGGAACGTTTGAGTGAAGGTAAAAAAAAGCGACTGGGACTGGCGCCAAGCAAGAGCCAGCAAGGTCAAATTTGTGCAGTATATGCCAGGGACACAGTGCAATATGTGTGCAAAATTCACTGAACTCGGTGCAAAATTGACAAAGATATGCTCTTTACAAGGCAATCTTATGTTGGGCAAATTTTCGACCTGACAACTTTCAAGGCCCAAAAACTCAATTAGACGCCCATTTTTTTTCTCGATTTTTTTTGTGCTATCAAAAGGGAATAAATAGCGCTACATTTTTATGAAATAAAATAGCGGTAGTCGCACGTTTAGGGGGGTCAAATTTGGCCCAGAAGGGGTTCGAAAAATATTTTTTCTCTCAAATTCGGCCATGTAGGGTATCGTTTGAAAGAGAACGCTCATGTGATTATAAATATGCAATTCGCAAGTTTATACGTTCACTGGTTCCAGAGTTATAAGCCGAGATCTGAGGCTCGGTCGAAAAATTGACTCTCACAAAAACGACCGGGAAGGTGATAAAACATCTTTTTAGGTTAAATTAGACCAAAATACAAAATTTTAGCCAAATCGGAGAGATAAAGTTGAGATTTGTCCGGAGGTTAAGGAGCAAAAGTCGATTCCTAGAAAAACCGGCTCTTAAAGCCGTTCTGGAGTGTAAAATTAGCAGAAACTAACAGTTAACAGAGTACTTAATAATTCGTAATTCGTGTTTCTTATTTTGGACTAATTCTTTTCCTAACTCGGCCGAAAAGGGTGTGTACCACCCCACAGGCCTCGGTACGCACATTGTACGGTACTACAGGTACATTCTGTATTATTAGAATTGAAGCGTTCAGACGAAGAAATGCCTCAGTCCATAAATAGATGAAACGAGAAAAACGCGTTCAAAGTTTTCGGCCAGCCTGAAATAAATTGTGTAAAACGCTATGCCCTAAAGTGTATTATGCCAAAAGAGGCCCATACCAGTGCTACTCTGCATCTGAGTTTGGGCCACCACATGTTTCCTGATTTGCATATTTTCAAAAATTTGTGATAGTGGACTTAGGCTGTTTTAAGGTCTAAACCATAAAACAGCCTAAGTCCATATTCACAACTTAAAAAAATATCAGTATAAGAGTAACAGAGCAGTATAACTACTAGGCTTGATTGCCTTCCAGAACTCCGGTACTGGACTAGCAATCTTGCCATCAATCTGCAGCTTAAAAATATAGCTACAATAATCTGAAATGTAAAACCCTAATTGAGAGATTCCAGAATAAGGAGCCAAAAGGCGGCCCAAGGCCCATTTTAGTCTTCAAAAGCGGCATTCGATCAACGTTTCTTGAACTGACGCCGTGGCAAGCAAAGAAAGCTTTTGACTTACAAACTGAATTGCGTTGCCGACGCCAAAGTGGCGATTGTGATTTGTTTATTGACTACCGCACACTCACAATTAGGAGAGCCAAGACCAAAGCCTCCATTTGTTAATTTTTCTGTTTTTTGTTGCACCTTTATTCTGTATCTTGATAGCGTGAGCGCCAAGTTCAGATTAGTATAGCAGTAGGGTGGTATGTAGCCGGCCAATCGGCCCAGCTGCCCTTTAATCTTGAATAAACACTTACCAACTAGTCTAGTCAAAAAGTGCTCTTAAACCCCCTATTTTTAAGTCAAAATCCTGATTAGTAAGCCAGAACGTCAAATTCGAAATTTTGACCCAATAATTAAGCAGCCCGATTACTTTATCTTCGAATTGAAGCATCAAATCTGGGATTCATTTTCAAGGGTTTGAGAACTCGGTTGTACTACGTATTAGTGTATCAACTTTCAGCTGTCTAGGTCTATGTTTTAATTTTGAGTGTGAATATTGAGGTTCTTGACTTGGACTTAGGCTTTTCTTCAACTGAATTTCGAGCACTGTTAAAAAATTGCTTTGGTGCAACTTATGGCATAGAATGTTTTCAGATGGAATAATTTGTATTTAACATGTCTATAGTTAGGGGATTGTGCTGCCGAGTAGAACTCAATTTTTTCAAAAAGTGGACTGAGGCATTTCTTCGTCTGAACGCTTCAATTGGCATAATTTATATTTTTGATAAGAATAGGGAAGTTAATTAGTGGCGTACTACTTAGAAAAGCGGACACTGTAAGAAATTAGACTAGCTCTTAGTTGATTAAGGCAAAAACAGCTAACTAGAGCTAAGCGATCCAGCTTTTCGATTTTTCAAGATCAAATTTTCAGGGCAGGCAACATCGATTTTTGGCAGGTCCCCCAATTAGTATTGGGTATTGGGGGACAAAAACCAATACCTGGAAAACACCCTAATAATACACCCAATACCAGTTCGCACTCTACTTAAAATTGCAAGTTGTAGCCCTTAGTATGAAAACAGCGTGCTGAAACGCATTTTCAGATATTTTGCCGATTTTTTAATTTTTGGAAATAATGGTCAAATCCCCTACACCCTCACCTGGCCTGGCACGCAAACTCCCTCACTAGACAGCAGAAGCCTCCTCTGCCTGGATTTGTCAAATATATGAGTAAATAACGAGAAGAAACATAAAAACGGCACCTACATTCTCCAAATCATAATTGTAACCCTGCAGCCATCGTAGCAAGTTAAAATCGGTGTCATAAGTGGGGGTGAGCAGGTCAGCCACTTGCTCTCGCAGTTTATTCACCAATAGATAACTTTGTTGCTCGCTCATAACGCCATTTCTTCTTAGACAGTAGAACTGAAGATGTAAAAATCTGCCACAAACTTGTTCTGAGCGCAGCCGAGGCCGATTCAAGTTTACAGAAACGAAAACAATCCACCGGTAGCCACTTTTGCAGGCGCTTTCTTCAAAAACTGGGCGGGTAAACGCTGGTAATTTTAGTTTCGATATCAAAATCAGGTGCGCGCGGCCGTCTTATTTGTTGGTTTTATTCTGAAACCGAGCCAAAACAAACACCCTTGTACCCGATTGAAAACTATTTCATTTCTTCACACGAGTGCAAACTTCCACTGCCATTCCATGTGACCTACAATTTATTGTTATATTAAAATGGGAAACGTTCTGCTCTACGTACTTCTTCCGAATGTTTCTGATGTTATATTTTCTGTCTGGTGCACTGCGGAGTGCTTTATTTCTCTCTCCGAGCTTTTTCACCGCTGTAGCTAAAGCAAAATGTATGGCGCTGCTCGTGGTACGTCGATCGAGGGTGTAGCGGCAGTTGGTCAGCCGGTGTTTTCCGTAAGTACAGCAGTTCATTCGTTTCACTCTGCAAATTGACTTTCTAAACTGTACAGTAGTTACACCAGAGAATACCTTTTCAACGTATAAACGTACACACATTAGCGCTAAAAATGCAGTATTGCATGGATTTTTTTCTGAAGCTGGGTTTTAGGCTGGGGGAATTTTCTGATCCAAAATAGGGTTTTAGCATACATGTAACAGGGGTCTGCCTCACACCACTTAGACCAGACCCCCGGATGGGGACCCCCGAGGCGATTTTTCCGACTCCTACCCCCTCCGATTTTCTGGCAAGCAATTTTTTTTGAGAAAATTTTTGCGATTTTTTACAATTTCAGACATTTTAGCTGTATTTCAGCCCAAATTAGCGATCTTTGGCGATTTTTAGCCAAAAAATTGCGATTTCAATTTTTGAGCGTTTTTTAGTGCCCAACCCCCCTCCCATAATTTTGGCTCAGACCCGCCAACCCCCCTCCCCTCCCCCTTCGGCGGATGACCTGTTACATGTATGGGTTTTAACACTATGCCCAAAGGGGCTTTCAGCGACCTACGGTATGTATATTTGGTGTTCAATAGTGGGTTTCAGCGACCTTTTTGGGCTCAAAACAGGGTTTTGAGGACCAAAAATCGGGTAAACATCCGATCTGAACTTCAAAAGTGCCTTTTAAAAACTCCTATTTTTGCTTTAAAATGTGCAAAAAACCTATTTTACAGTATATATTTAAAAAGTGCAGAAAAGCCTATTTTTGCTTTAAAGCGCGCAAACACTGTTTAGGGTCTCTGAAACCCAAATTAGGGTTCGGGAGTTGATATTTATAGCTATGCAAGAAAATCTGAGAGTTTGAAGAAGCAAACTGCTCATGCTGCTTATCAGTCAAGCACGATGCAATCAGCGATCTGATATCAATTAAGTAGAGAATCGCGAAAAGCTAGTGGTCCTTCTGAAGCCCTTCAACAAAAAGGTTGACCCCTTCAGGACGAGGCACAAATGAGCTCAGATAGAATAGTGTATTTTAACTTATTTTATTGACAAATAAGGCAAAGACCTTGACTTTAGTAAAAAATCGGACTTTTTTGCTTACCATCCTTTCAACCACCCATCAGCCCGGCGGTACCCCCTCGGGATTTGAAAAATTACCTCCCCTCAGCCGAAATGCTAACCCATGTCTGCTTCTACCTTCCTGCTTCAAGTGTGCAGAGTGAGCAGCTCTTCAGGTGTTGCTGCAGACATTAAGAACCTAAACGTTACTCTCTGAAAGCCGAGAATACATTGAAATTGATATTTCTGAGAGCTATCATGCCACTGTTAGGTTTTGACTATACCATCGATTTCTGAATTGTCCACCAAAAACTTTTTTTTACTTTTCCAGCGAAATAAACTTGGTGTCAGTTTTGTTTTTTACTACTTTTGCGCAAAAAATATCGAAAATATCGATGCGAAATATCGCGATATCGATATCGATATTGGAAAAGGGTCGATATATCGACTTTTCAATATAGATATATCGTTGGAACCCTTTGTTTTGTTTTGTTTTTGAGTTTCACTGTCCTTTCGGACAGCTCAGGACACCCCTCGCTCTTTTCAGAGCCCTTCAATGGGGTAGCCCTGCCTACAAACAACCCTCCCGTTTGCTGCAAACAGGTGCAACGGCAGCGCCGATTCGGTTCCCATTTACCTACTGGCCATCACCGGCTTTCGGCGGCAAGAAATTAGGGCCCCGGAACCCTATTTAGGGCCTCAAGAAACCCAAATTAGGGCATCTGAAACCCTGTTTACGAGTTTAGAAACCCAAAACAGGGTTTCAAAAAATTCTCCTCTAATCCGACTAGAGGAATTTTCTCCGAAAATAGGGTTTGGGGAAATCCCCCTTTCCACCAACTACACGTATGGGGGGAAATCCCAGTTCAAAATAGGGTTTGAGTGAGCACTAGATCCAAGGGTGTTTCAGCTACGGACCTTTTCTGGGGTACTAAAGTGGGTTTCTTCAGAGACCTTTTTCGGCTCAAAACAGGGGATTTTTGAGAGGTCCAAAAATCCCGTCAAATCTGTCATAAACTGCAAAAATTCCCTTGTTTCCAATCTCTTTTTTGTTTTAAAATTGCAACTCTGTTTAGAATTTTTGAAACTCTAGCTACGGTTTAACTGTTTCGAAACCCTGTGGCTCTGAATTTACGTATTTTGTACGAAAATGGCGTTTTCTTCGGCGTGCCCCCAAGTTGTCTTTGAGGGAAATTGTGCGAAAGTTGAATCTAAGGTAAAGGCCCCCTTTCCACAGATTCTGCAAAAAGTAACCGGACTTTATCAGACCGCCTTGTAAATTTAGCAGGTGTTAAAGGAAACCCGAGAAGGCAATTCAGCACATACCTGGCTGGTTTACTCTTACTTAGTCGGAGGTCAGCCAGAAAGACGTTTGGCCAGCCCGGAGCCTTTTTACAAGTCTTACGCCAGTTGCAGTAGCCCTAAACTTTATTAGCACATGTACAGTTTAAAAGAGGTCTGACTGGGTGTTTCTTTAGCACCCACCTGCTTAGTGCCTGAGCCCCAGCTACAGTAGATGTCCCTGATAAAAACTAATATACATGTCGCTTGTTTTTTTTTGCTTGGAGCACCCTTTTGTTTCCCAGGCCCCAAGTAGTGTTTTGTGCTATTACAAGTCCAAAGTGTATTTTGTCGACCTTTTTTGGACTTCTGAAGCTTCTGGAAATCTTCTTGAAACCCTACTGTATCTGGACTAGGAAAGGCCATAAAACTCTCTCTTTCCCCAGAGTAGAGTTTCTGAATCTTGCCAAAAGTTGCTAAACCCCCGCAAACCCCTTCCATTAACCGCCACACGAACTTAGAGAACACAGAAGGCGTTTACCTTCTTTTCACCAGATCCGACATCAGCACACCAGTAATCGGACTTGCCAGTGTTGTAGTTCTTTTTGTACAACAAAATCCCACCATAGTAGGGTCTGAGATGAGCAGAACAGGCTGATGAAGTGAGAGTTCCAAGTGGTTTGGAAGCGTTGGATTGTTCCCTTTTCTTCTTTTTTCTTCGTTTTGTTGATTTTCGTTTGGAGTTATTATTCTTTGGCTTTCTTTCTCTAGATCGCTTTTTTGCTTTGCTGGACGATTTCTTGCTGTCTTTCTTTCTTTGATTTCCTCGTGCAGGTGGTTTTGCTTTCTTGCCTTTTTTTCCTTTCTTTGCCTTACTTGACTTCTTGTTCGACAAAGGTTTACGATCTTTCTTTCTTCGTTTCCGTTTCTTTTTCTTCGTTGGCCCTCCTGAAGCTGGTTTTTGGTTTCCTCGTGCAGATGGTTTTGCTTTCTCGCGTTTTTTCCCTTTCTTTGCCTTACTTGACTTCTTGTTCGACAAAGGTTTACGATCTTTCTTTCTTCGTTTCCGATTCTTTTTCTTCGTTGGCCCTCCTGAAGCTGGTTTTTGGTTTCCTCGTGCAGATGGTTTTGCTTTCTCGCGTTTTTTCCCTTTCTTTGCCTTACTTGACTTCTTGTTCGACAAAGGTTTACGATCTTTCTTTCTTCGTTTCCGTTTCTTTTTCTTCGTTGGCCCTCCTGAAGCTGGTTTTTGGTTTCCTCGTGCAGATGGTTTTGCTTTCTCGCGTTTTTTCCCTTTCTTTGCCTTACTTGACTTCTTGTTCGACAAAGGTTTACGATCTTTCTTTCTTCGTTTCCGTTTCTTTTTCTTCGTTGGCCCTCCTGAAGCTGGTTTTTGGTTTCCTCGTGCCGGTGGTTTTGCTTTTGGTTTTCTGCTTTTCCTTTGTTTCTTCAAATCTTTCTCTCTCGACTTTCTTGATGAAGGTTTCTTTTTATCCAAAACCTTACCTTTTCCTCCCCTTTTCTTTGGTTTTCGTTTTCCTTTTCTGCGTTTTGGTTTTGTTATTTTCTTTGATCTGTGCTTTTCAGGCAACTTTCCTGAGGCATAACCCCAGCCTCTGGTTTGCTTTCCAGAAGACGGTCGTCCTGAGCCTGGTCTATTTTTGACTGTAACACGAGCAGATGGCTTTCTGGTTGTCCAACGAGTTATAGGTTCTTCTTCTTCTGCCGAAGGCAATTCTTCAGGGAATTGTGGTTTAGTAGGGAATTGGGGCAGTTTTGGCTCTGTTGGTTCGTTTTCCTCAGAATACTCAGGTTCTTCAGGCGAGTAGTCTTCTGGCTCCTCTGGCTCTGGCTTTGAAGGTGGAATCATGGTTGCAGGCGGTATAGTGTAAGAAGGTTTATGAGTCGGTCTTGGCAGTGGATGAACTTGGGGTCGTGGCTGAGGTCTTGCAGTTAGAGGTTCTTCTTCCTCAGGATATTCAGGTTCTTCAGGAGAGTAGTCTTCTGGCTCCTCTGGCTCTGGCTCTGAAGGTGGAATCATGGTTGCAGGCGGCATAGTGTAAGAAGGTTTACGAGTCGGTCTTGTCAGTGGATGAACTTGGGGTCGTGGTTGAGGTCTTACAGTTAGAGGTTCTTCTTCCTCGGGATATTCAGGTTCTTCAGGAGAGTAGTCTTCTGGCTCCTCTGGCTCTAGTCTTTCTGGAGGAAGTATGGTTGCAGGTGGTCTATAAGGTGGGCGTGTAGGCCTAGGAGACGAATGAACCTGAGTTTGAGGTCTTGCAGTTAGTGGCACGTTTTCCTCAGGATACTCAGGTTCTTCAGGGGAGTAGTCCAGTTCCGGCTGCTGGAGTCTTGTTGATGGAGGCCGGGTTAGTTCAAATTGTCTCTTTGGTATACGCCTGGCTGGTCTTCTGGTTACCGCAATCGTTGGTCTAAAAATTTCCCTTGGAGGCCTAAACGTTTCGAGTGGTAACTTCCTTGTAGGCTTTGCAGTTGGTGGGTTCAAAGTTGGTATTTGTATTTGCCGTGTTGGTTTGTATGTTTGTTTGTTCAGAGGTCTTGTGGGTAAAGCTGACGGCTCCAGAGCTGGTTGAAAAGTTGGTATCTGTATTTTCCTTGTCGGTTTGAATGTTTGTTTACTTAAAGATCTTGTGGGCAAAGTTGACAGCTGCGCAGGTGGTTGAAATGTTGGTTTTTGCACACTTCTTGTTGGTAGTTGTGGTTGGAATCTTGCTTTGTCGATGTTTCTAGTTGGAAGTGGTGGTTGGAATGTTGGTCGGTCAAATTTTCTGGTAGGTTTTCGTTCTGACAGTGGCGGTACACTGAGCATTTGTTTCGATTCCCCTGCCGGAACTGTGGTTGTTGTGCTTCTCATTGGAGCGTTTGGTGTGGTCAGGATTCCAAGTGGGCTGCTTGTGGAAAGCGTAGGAGTAGTTAGCGTTGCCGGCGGTCGCGACGTTGTCTTTGCCACTGAAGAATGTCTAGCCTATGACATTCTTTCGAAAAATTTCAACAAACCTTGTTGTTGAATCTTCATAGAAGTTGTTTCATTTGGGTAGTCTGCAAATAGGCTCTATGTAGGCTGTACAATAAAAAAGAAAGTTTGTGATACTTATGGAAACATAAAAATCGTAAATTTTGTCTTCCGGTAAGGGGTTAAGGTTCTTGTATTTATATGTGCATAACTCAGCACTGCAACCCAAATCTCCAGGTTCCACTTGCGTCTCAACCCAGGTCACTTTGTCTGCTGGGTATGTGGTGTCTTTTAGGCAAGCGTCTTTACCAACCAAACCAAAGTCGTAGTATAGAACCTAAAAATGGGTGACTAACTGCTTCAGTCTGACGGTTAGTCTTGATATGTATGTACTTGTACCTCATCGTCAGGAGGTTCAAATTTTATTATCTCATCGTATGGTTTTTCATGCACAATTCCTGCAAGGCTAGTCATTGATTAAATGCTCAAACACAAAACTAAACTTAGATTGGGATAAAAATTGGTAATTGGGATGTCGTATACTGTACCTGATAAGCACCGCGTCTTTTCTGCAGGTTTTTCAGATGCCATAATGCTTTTTGTTGTTTCAGTAGGTTTCTCAGTTGTTGTCTTACTACTTTCTCTTGGATCAGGCAGTTTTTGTAAAACATCTCTATCGGGGTAATCTGAAACTGTTCCATCCAAATCACCACAGAAAACTAAGGAAGGGGAATAATTACGGATGTGAACATAGAAATTGTACAAGGATCCGGGAGGAAGAGGTTGGAGGTCTTCGAAGGTGTGGGTACATTGCTCATCTTCACAATCTATGTTGTCAGGAGAGACACCCTTGTTAGTCCATTTTATATTTTTGGGGTTCGCTTCTAAAGCTGTTTCTCCGCATGCTTCCACTATTTCCACTCCAAAATCATAACTAGACACCTGAAACTATTAGAAGTACTGAGCTGAAGCAGTCTGAAACTGATTTCTAGTCTGCTATCCCAATCCAATACTACTATTAGCTTGGCATTGTGGATTTTTAGTTAGTTAAACCTTTTAACAGGTTTCGTCTGCGGTTCATTTGTCATTGCACTTTTTAGTAGATGGGTGCTAGTCCTAAATACATTGTAGGTGCAAGCTTTTTCATAATATTTTAGTCGAATCGTTTCAATTATTGTCATCACATCACTTCAACAAAATGTATGTGTACCTGATCAGAAGATTTGTCAAAGGTGATGACTTTATCTGTGACTACAGGGTAGTACACTTCTGCAACATTCCTGACTGTCAAATCTGTAGTGATTTGATTTTTAGTATGTCTAGTTGCGTATTTGCCTTGTCTCGTCTTAGCTAATTTACTGGTTTTTCACTTGTATTTTGCTCTCTCGTACAGTATGTTTGCTTTGCTCTGATACGGTAATTTGTGCTTTTTGTTTGTGTGGCAACCGGAAAGTTGCTATTTGGCCGTGGAGCAGAGCTAGTGAGTGTTGGCTAGAGAAGAGCGAGCGAGCGGCTGGTCCGGTCCAGGAGCGAGAGCCAGCGAGCCAGTGAGGACGGGCCAGCGCGAGACAAGGCCAAGACCCAGGCTGTTTAGTTTGTTTGCGCTCAATAAACCTTTATAAGAGAGACGCATTTCTTTATTTGATTTAGCTCAGCAGAGCGGCACAAAGTCCTTAGTCTTTTCTTTCTCACTTCGCGACATGGTGCCCAGAGCAGGAATCGAACCTGCGTCGTCGCGGGTGAAGTGTCGCGTCGCGAAGTGAGAAAGAAAAGACTAAGGACTTTGTGCCGCTCTGCTGAGCTAAATCAAATAAAGAAATGCGTCTCTCTTATAAAGGTTTATTGAGCGCAAACAAACTAAACAGCCTGGGTCTTGGCCTTGTCTCGCGCTGGCCCGTCCTCACTGGCTCGCTGGCTCTCGCTCCTGGACCGGACCAGCCGCTCGCTCGCTCTTCTCTAGCCAACACTCACTAGCTCTGCTCCACGGCCAAATAGCAACTTTCCGGTTGCCACACAAACAAAAAGCACAAATTACCGTATCAGAGCAAAGCAAACATACTGTACGAGAGAGCAAAATACAAGTGAAAAACCAGTAAATTAGCTAAGACGAGACAAGGCAAATACGCAACTAGACATACTAAAAATCAAATCACTACAGATTTGACACTCCCAACAAGAGCAAAAACAAAAACAGAAAGCTGCTGTAGCTTCGCTACCAGGCTGGTCTCTTGGCTACTAAACTAAATCACAGACACACAAACTGAAAAGTGGTCTGAAACAGAGAACGCAAATGCAATTAGCTACACGCACTTGAAAAGCCCTGTACATACATAACCGTGTGCTCTCTGGCAGAAAAAACCCTCCCTCGCTGCTCTCTACAGCTCGAAAGGAAAGGGAAAAACTGCCACAAATGAGGTAGTCAGCACAGGACTTCGTTCTAAAACAGGTTAGCTAGATCCTTGAGCGAGATTCTAAATGAGATTCTGATCTATCGAGAGGCTAAGTAAAGCCGAAGAGTTCAATTGATCAAAAGCCTTCGAAATTCTTTTGAACCCTCCTTGTAAAAAGAGACGCTTGGCACTAGACACGAATTTTGGCACAAAAGTACGTATGAGACAACATAAATGCTGCTCTAATACTCTAGGTTGGCCGCACTAAAACGGGCCACTAAAGGCACAGACACAGTGAACGTAGGTACACGAAAACCAAACAAATACCGTATGGCGAAGGCCACAAACCAGCTCCATGCCCAAACTAACAAACTCGACGCGAACCCAGCTTGGCACTAACTGGCCTAGGTCGGTCGGTCTCTGGCACTGCACTAGCTGCCTCTAAATGTGCACAGAGCCAAAAAACTACGAGACTGGGCCGCCGTTTGATTAGAAAAGGCCGAACGCTGCAAACCAGTTTTGCTAAGACTGGCTGCACTAAACTAAGAGCAAGGTTGGGCAACGCTTTACGTACATACTACACACTGGACTGGCCTGCTAACTGCGCTTTTCTACATGTGCCAAACAGAAATAGCCTTTGAAAAACTGAACGCCAATGTTTTTGACAAAACTGCAATCCACCAGCCAAAAACCAGGTAAAATGGCCACCGTCTCGGCCGTAAAAGCCACAAAAGCAACCTAGACTGAGCTGCAGAGACACAAAAAGTGAGCGCGTAGGCTCTAACTTGGCTCCAGTGAGCACAAAGTACCAACTCAACTAGAGTGGTAAACAAAGGTCTCGGGCAAACGCCTCAAAAAGCAGCTCGGTCGTAGGCGCAGAGACAATCATCGGCTGACGAACAGCCTCAATGGCCGCGGACTGAACTACAGCCGCAAACAAGCACGATCAAAGGCAAAAGATCGGCAAAAACCTGGCGTAGTGGACGTTTTAGCACAAAAGGCGTCTCAACAATTTCGTGTCATAAACTTACGAAAGGTGCGAAACCAGTAGTACAGCTACTGTAGCTAGGTTTTGGCAAAAGCGGCACACCGAAAAGTTAGACAGCCAAAGAGCAAGCGTGTGGGTTTTTTAGCGAAATCCAGACACAACGCAAACTAGCGACCTAGTGCCTATGCACTGAAGCCTGACAGGAAGGTCTGCTAAAAGCCTGCTGACTTACAGAAGGCCTAAAATGGCGTCAGACACCCTCCCAACAGGGACAAACATGCCTGACACCCGAAGCTCACCTCCTGGAGGAGAGCAACCAACCTGCCATTGAAAGAGCGTTTGGTGCTGGCAAAGAACTGTTTCACTCTATACAAAATAGCTGCACCTTTAGCACAAGCACTAGTTTCAGTAGTAGAAACTGGCTTCACAGTTGTTCCAGTCACTGGTTTGGGTGTTGGCACCAACAGTTTCTCCACAATCTGTTCATCGGGGTAATCTGAATGGTTACAAAAAACAGTTGCACACTCAATTACAGTTAAAGCTTACGAATCTTAACATAGAAATCATACAGGTAGCCAGCAGGGAGAGGGGGCAGATTCGTTAAGGCATGTCTACACACTAGATCTACACATGCCAGGTCAGTTGGCTTGATTCCTTGGTCTACCCACGCTACCCCTGCTTCACTGGACTCCTCAGCTGTCGGCTTACAGGCATGCACAACTTTGTAGCCAAAGTCGTAGCTCAAAACCTAAATCTCAGCAGGAAATGTACCTTCCAAAGACTTTCCGTACATACCTCTTCTGCAGGTTTTTCAACAGCTACCTCCTTTTCTGAAGCATCAGGGTAGTACACACCTGAAAAGCGTGTGTCACATCTGAAAACTCTGTAAACACCTTTAGTCACCATCTGTTAGACAACTTTCTGGTTGGATTGTCGTAGTTTTCGGTTCTGGAGTTGTTCTTGGTGCATTGACACGAATTGTTTCCTCACGATCGGGGTAGACTGTACAAAACAAATGTTCACACTGATTCTGTACAACTAACTTACCCACAATAACCAAGAAATCGTAGATAAGTCCTTCAGCCAACAGCGGTAGGTTCTTGTAAGTGTGTCTGCAGAACTCAGCGTCACAGTCCACATCCTGAGCTTTTACGGACACGTCCACCCAGCGTACGCCTGCAAAGCCTTTGTCTGAGGAGGTTGGGTTGCAGGCATTCACCGCTTTGTAACCGAAGTCATAAGACAACACCTGCAAACTGATGACAAACTTTGATTGAATACTAGTGTAATCTGTACCTCACTAGACGGCTTCTCAAATTCCATTTGCTTGTCAGTGGTGACTGGATAGTAGACCGCTGAAAACAATATTGAATGGAAATTTTCTGAGTTACTCGGAAAATTGAGTAAATTTAAAATGTGTAGATTTCTGTCTTTGGCGCACTTAAGTGTTGCATCTTTCACGTACCTGAGCTGTCGCAAACAATCTCTTGAGGAGCTAGAGTAGGTTGAAGATAGTCTGCAAGATGGTAAGTACATTTGTTTCTTCCCCTCAAGGCAAAAAGGGCGTGTAGTACTAGCTTTCCTAATCAGTTGGTAGGTCTGTCCACGAGGTGGAGGGGGCAAATCAGTCAGTGGATAGGAACACTGTTGTGTGTACAAATTGCAGTCCATTTCGTTTCTTGGCACTCCTTTCTTTACCCAATCAACCATCTTCACTTGTTCCTCTGTGAGGGGGTCCGTGTGATTCTTACAGGCGTCTACCAGTCTCACTCCAAAATCGTAGGATTCCAACTAAAAGATAGACTTCAAAACTGAATCGCTCACCCACAGTCAGGCAGTACCTCTTCATCAGGCACAGGAAACTGTATTTCTGTCGAATACGGTTGGTCCGGCGGAATTCCTGGAGTATGTACACTGAGAGATGTTCGCGAGCACCACAAAAATGTTTAACCTGTTTCACAGATTTTATTAGTGGGTTGAGCTGAGGGTTCAACAGTCACTTCTACTACTGTCTCAGACGGTTCTGCAGAACAATTTAATTATAATATAAAGGGGCCGCAAAAAATTACGTAATGGTCTAAGAGGGAGGGGGTTCGCCAAATCATCACTACTCATTACGCTGGGGGAAGGGGTCGAAGATTTTATTACGTAACTTTTAGCTTGCAACATCAAAATTGCAGAAGATACACAAACGGGGTGTATACTCTCGGTTTTGAAGGTTTGGCATGTACGTATTTCTTCGTTTTCTTTTACCGGAGTTTTCCACCTATAAGACCGGGTCTTATATTACCGGAAAATGCCTAAATTTGGGGTCACATTTTTGCACCAGTTATAAGACCCTTTCTTGTAGGTGGAAAATCTGTATTTTACAATTAAAACTCGATGTTCTGCATGAAATGCATGAAATACACTGTTGTTCATCTTTGCACTAACTGACTGTACGTTTAAGTCTGAATAGCTCAATTTTAAAGACCAAGAGAAGAGGAGGAAGTTGAAGACAATGAACAGGTAAGTGCTTTCAGTTGGTTACTTGTATTATATAGTTAGGAAGTTAGTCAGTGTTATTTGAATAGGGGTAGTTTTGTTTAGTACTGGTTTACCTAAGAGTATCTTCTGATGAGCCCCGGTCTTAGGTGGTTGAATTGAGTCAATATAAAGGGGCGAAACTCAATTCAACACATGAAGTCTAATAATTCTGCGTTGGATATGTGGTATGTGGTCAAAAAATTCAATATTTTCCTATTAAACAAGTTTTGAAAACTTAGGCAACTTAGAAGCTCCAATATGCTTACAGCACGCAGGTTTCAGAACGATTCTTGAACGACCTGAGTTCAAAAACTCCATATTCATTAGTTATCTTGTAAAAATATACACGAAAACACACCATTCTGAGCTTAGACCCGGGTCTTATAACTTGGAAAACGCCCCCCGACAGACCCTGCTTTCTGACCACCTGCTATAAGACCCGGGTCTTATAATCGGAAAAGAAACCCAGTTATAAGACCCGAGTCTTATAACTGGGGGGGGGGGGGGTCTTTGGAAAACTCCGGTAGGTGAATGTCTGTTAGAGATAGAGTTCTATTCGGATTTATGCGATTCTAATGAGCTTTGAAATCTGAGCAACATAAAACCACTTTTGTTTCATCTGTACCAGAACCCATCAATGGGCTTGCAACGGAGAATATACGTTCAATACATACATGTAACACAGGTCATCCGCCGAAGGGGGCACGGGGGACGGGGGTACTGTGGAAAACATATATGTTTTATGTATATGTTTTAAAACATAAATATGTTTCTTTTTTGGGAAACATATATGTATATGCATCCAAATATGTTTTCAGTTGCAATATGTTTCTATGTATATGTTTTTGGGGCCAATATGTTTTCAAAAACATATACATATTTTTGCAGTAGGCGGGTCTTATACATTGCTACTGTAGCTACTTTTTCGGGAGTTCTCAATATGTTTCAGAAAACATAAAACATATTTTGAAGCAGGCAGTGCCACTGAAATGGTTTCAGGCTGCATACGTACATATTTTAAAGTACATTTTCTGATTTCTGAGCCGTTTTTTGTTGGCTTTTTGATGTGATATTCGATTTTTGGGCTGAAAAGCGGCAAACCAATCTGAAACAACTTGCAGACTTTGCGCTAAGCGTATTATCTGTTCCTGCAACTTCTGCAGGTGTTGAACGTGTGTTCTCTTTGGCAGGAATTGCAGAAGGCGGTCGGCGCTATCGTATTGGCGCCGATCGATATGACCAAACACGAAAATGTTGTCAAGCATAATCGAGATTTCTTGTAGATTATTGTTGAATTCCTTGGAATTTATTGTTTCTTGAGCTCGGAATTGCCTAGTTGTTGAGTTATATTGAAAATAAAGTTTGAGAATAAAAATATGTTTTATGTTTTAAAATATGCACATATTTGAATTTCAGAAACATATGACTATATGTGTTATTAATATGTTTTCTTTCTGGAAAACATATATGCATAGTTATATTAATATGTTTTAAAAATTTCGATATTTTCCCACTGTAGTCGGGGGGTCTGGTGCCGGCCGGGGGGTCTGGGCCAAAATTTTGGGAGGGGGGTTGGGCACTAAAAAACGCTCAAAAATCGAAAAAATCGCAATTTTTTGGCTAAAAATCGCTAATTTGGGCTGAAATACAGCTAAAAAGTGCTGTTTTGCAGGCGATTTTGGCAATTTTTTGTCTGAAATTGTAAAAAAATTGCAAAAATTTGCTTAAAAATTTACTTGCCAGAAAAATCGGAGGGGGGTCGGCGAAATCGTCTCGGGGGGTCCCCATCCGGGCGGTACGGTACCATTAGGCGACGCCGATTAGGCGATGGTACTATTACTAGGCGACAAAAACATTAATAGATTATAGTACCAATTAGGCGGCCCTTCCGAATCAGTCAAGGGCCATATTCAGCTGTAAGCCTACTGTAAATGCGCTATTTTTAACTATGCATCGATAACTGGCACTAAAATCATGTCTCGTTTATCTTAAAACTCGTTAACTTATAGCTAAACAAGCCACCTGCCCTGACTGTTTCTAACTCAGATTCTAGCATTTGCCCCTATTCCCATGCTTGCGTCGAGCACGCGAGCGGCCCGGCCGTCAGGTCGGCCACCTATTTTTCGGGTTGCTACGTTCATTAACGCACTTTGGATGCAGACGATCGCACCAATAATTTTGCGGAAGCAGCTCACAGAGTTGCGCAGCGAGAATTTGATGCGGCGCGCCCATCCATCTGGCGCTTTAAATGGTAGTCAAAATCCGAAAATTTGGGGGTGGGCCTGCCGGTTTGGGAGCCGCGGCGATTTTGGTATGTGGGGTCAGGAACAACAGTCGGCTTGAGGTGGGTGGGTGGGGTCGTTTGAGGGGTAGAGCCCAAGTTGGGGTGTGGGCGGCAAACCCAACGGACCCCCGCGGCCCATGTATGGCGACATATGCAGAAATGTTTTCTACTCTACTAATGAGTGCTCAGTGAGTTGGAATTTATCCATCCGTGGTGTTGCACAGTGTTGCCAGGTCTGAGGGCTAGAATTCCCCCAAAATTCAGAAAAAAATCCCCCAAAATTCCCCCAAAAATACAAAAATCCCCCAAAAAACTCCCCCAAAATAAAAATTGAAAAATGCAACAAAATTATGCTCTGCAGAGGCCATTTATGGCTGTTTTCCTTTAATTGGATTACATAACATCGTTAAAACGTAGAAGTAGGGCTTGCTTGTGTAAAAAATGGCACAAATGAACTTGATCCATAATAATTAAACTTTTTAAAAACTCAAAATGTCAGTTCATAAACCATAAGTCTGATTTATTCAGAAAAATTTCAAGCAAAAAACGTTTGGGGTAAATGAAAATTTGAAATTTGAGAAATTTTTAATTATTGTATGAAAAATGTTTTTCAAAGTAAAATATAGTTCTTTTTTGTCAAAAATGCCACCTTCGTCTAAATTTTTATTTAAGGAAATTCTAATACAAATCAAAACTTTTAGTCAGAACAATGCTTGATTTGAGTTTTAAAAGTTTATCTACAGTTTGCCAGCTAAAACGCCTGAAACATTCCTCCATATACATTAAGAAAATTTAGCCTATTGTATCACAACAAAAAAACACGATGTTCCATACCTCTTGTTCGTACCATACCATTTCCTTAACATGATGTTCCATACCTCTTCCTCGATGTTCCATGCCTATGTGTTTTATCGGTACCTATATCTTAAGCATGTGAGAATGAGAACGATGCCTACTTAGGCCTAAAAGCTATCCTGTTTGGATTTTCAGTCGCTAATAAGGTTCGATAGATAAAAAACGGTGCTCAAAACATGTTACAGCAAAAAATAATAGCATCGAATAGTAAAAATGTGCAGATACAATGGTCGAAATTGGCACTAATACTGGCAAAAAGCTTAAAAATACTAGAAAATTACTGACCACAAAATTCCCCCAAGAATTCCCCCAGATTTTGCAAAAATCCCCCAAATAATTCCCCCACTCCCCCAAACGAAATTTCTCCCCCAAACGCAAAAAAATTCCCCCAATTTTGGGGGAAATTCCCCCAACCTGGCAACACTGGTGTTGCACTTATGTACTTAAATGAGTCCTTGAAATTGGTTTGCTATTTGTTATGCTTTGTTTTAATTGCTGTTGTGCTGTTTGCATTGTTGTGCTATGTTTTAGTGGCAACCTATATTGCCGTACGGACTTATAGAAAAAAATTATTCCTGTCGCCTAATAGTATCGTCGCCTAATAGTACCGCTAAATCGCCTAATCGGCGTCGCCTAATCGGCATCGCCTAATCGGCGTCGCCTAATAGTCCTGCTTCGCCATCCGGGGGGTCTCTGGCCTAAGTCGGGTGGGGGGCAGACCCTCCAGACCCCCTGTTACATGTATGGTTCAATATAACAGTTTTCAATATAGAGCAAAGTACAGTAGTACTAAACAATCTTGAAATGCAGAAACTTTTACTAAATACGGTATTTTGAGCAACAGAGGATACAAAACTTTGTACCGTAAATCTCTGAAAAATTTAGAAATTGAGGGGTAGCCAAATTATTACGTAATTAGGGCAGGGTGGTTGGAAAATTATTAGGACCCATTACCATGGAGGAGGGGTCCGAAAACGGCCTTAAACGTCATTACGTAATTATTGGACGGCCGCAAAAAGGGTTAGTTGATTTTTTTAAATTTACTTCGATCGGGTCCTATGACAAAAAAGTATTTCTTGTCCGCTGGTAGTTTGTCCAAGTTACGGTAGGTGTAGGTGCAGCTGCCCTGATCGCAAATTTCAGAAGCCTTTACACCTTTGGCCACGTACTTAGCGCCCGATGTGTCTTCTGAGTTATCGTTGACATCAACGATTTTGTAACCAAAATCAAACGATTCCACCTACAGAATTCCTCTTTCTATGGAAACAGAAAGACTGTAAAAAATCTGTTACTTCCTGCTCAGGCTGCGGAAATGTTTGTGTGTGATCTTCAGCACCGATTAGAATGAAACCTAGACAAAATGAGTACTTTACACACAGTACAGCCCAAAGAATATACACTTACAGAAAAATAGGCAAACTACTGTATCTTTTAACCCTTTCATTTGTATTATCAGTACAACAGCACATTTATAGTAACCATTATAAGTTTAGTGGCAGTCGAAATTTTACTGGCTACCTAAGCCCGGCCAGCAAAATTAGAACGAATGCCGAGAAATGTCGCTTTCTTGTTGCAATAATAAATTCAAAGAACAGATTGGCGCTACGCCCACAGAGGCAGATGTTGAAATTCCTGCTTTTTATGTGTTCAAGCTGTTTCCA
The DNA here is from genome assembly GCA_030248155.1 of Sabatieria punctata. Lineage (NCBI taxonomy): Eukaryota > Metazoa > Nematoda > Chromadorea > Araeolaimida > Comesomatidae > Sabatieria > Sabatieria punctata. Next base: position 73,152 of record JASANB010007981.1, read on the forward strand.
ACATTTTTTATATTTACTATTTTTAGATTGGTTTTGCCACCAAACATGCAAATTACAGCGGGTGCAGCAATCGTGACTTGTGTAAGACCAGAACTTTCTATTTCAAAGCATTACTAAGTTTAAACTGGTGGGCGCCTGTAAACGCCTAAATCACTGTTACAAAAATGTCCATTCGGCTACTAACTCAGTCGTCTGAGTTCGCTGATTTTTCTGATGAATTATGTACCGTTTTTACCCCCGTTTTGCTGGCGTTTCTGGCCGTGCTTGTCTTTCTGAGACAAAACAGCTCTATCTTTGGAGCTCCGATAGCTTGTTGGACCCCTGCGCAATTTACTGAAAATTGGCATGCTTATACAGAAGAGTATTGCATGGAGGAAAGTAGCTTTTACCATCCGCTTACAACCAACATACCAATGGATCATGCGTACAGGAGAAGTCGACAGGTTCGCATTGACCACTTGGTCCCGTTGACACTGCTGTTTCAAGCCCTGTCACTTTATTTCCTCAGAATAGCTTGGAATTTTGTCAGCTCGAAACTAAGTGTGTCTGCTGAGTTTTTGTTTTTCAAAAATACTAAGACTTCTGTATTTATAGATCTAAGTTCAACGCTAAATGAAGCAAGACGAAGTTTTGAATTAACGGAAGAAAATTCCAGACAAGTTAGGTTGAATCGTTTAGCCCAATTCATTCGTAAATCCATCAGCAAATGCGGTTGTGGCTTGGGAATCTCTTATATGATCGCTAAGTTTGCGTTTATTATGGGAGTTTTTGCCAAAATCGGTGCCATCAGCGATACACTTCAAGTTAACCGAACCTGGGGATTTGAGGTATGACTGATTAATGATGATGTGTAACTAAAGTTACATAGCTTATTCGATAAGGTTTTGCGCGATCTGAGAAATGATACAGAATGGCAGCTGCCTCAACCATTTCCACTTGTGACGATGTGCGATTTTGAAGTCAGAGTTCTTGGCAACGTTCACCACCACACAGTTCAATGTGTACTAAAAAATCATGCATTCATTTCAAGAATGCATTTGGGACTTTACTTTTGGCTCATATTTATCCTGTTCATCTCTACATTGAGTTTCTGGTATTGGCTTGTCGTAGTCATACTCAGTGTCTTGCAGCCAACGCAAAAGGTTTTACTCAGAATTTTATTACCTGCTGCTACACTGAACACTGCTATTAAAGTTCAAGTAAGTTTCTGCGTAAATCTTTGTACTTTCTATAAACGTTTTTTGTTTAGCACGATCAAGTTGAACGATTAGCAGGAAGAATAAAATCGGATGGCATTCTACTGCTTCACTTTATTTCCACAAAAACAAACAAAGTCTTTGTTAGTCAATTAGCTCATGAAATCATCAAGAATATTGAAAGTAACGAAGCATTGCCGTATCAATCGGAACAGGTTGAATCAGTACAGTGATTGATTTACAATTAACTAAAATAAAATCGTGCTTGGACACAACCAGACACAATTTTTTAAAAACACATGGCCACAAAACATTGTACATGTACGTTATTTGTACAGCTTATTGGCTGTCCTAAATTATCTCGTCCCATTATACGTACAACTAGTCTGGTCCAATGCTTAGAATAGCCGCAGCAGCCTACCCTCCCTTTGTCTTTAACTGTTCTTTGACAAACTTGAATCCTCGCAGAGGTTGCGAATATCCTGGAATACACGCAGAAGTGCTCGGTTACATTCTCAACTACGTCAATGTGTCGTATAAACTGATGCCCTTTTACGGATCGAATATAGACTGGGGAGATTTCACTCAAACTGGCTGGACCGGGCTGCTCGGAATGGTGCAAAGTGGCAAAATTGACACAATTAGCTGCAGTTATGTGCAGATCGGGCTGAGAGCGAATCACTTTGCTTTTCCATACCCGATCGATACCGTCGAACCTTATCTGATAGCCAGACAACAGAACGCCGACTTTTTTGAAAGTTCTCTGCTCGTTTTTCGCGTGTTCAGTCTTGAGGTCTGGGCGATGTTTTTGGCCTGTTTTCTGCTTCTTTGCTTTACGTTGATGTTGATGATTCGCTTATCGCCGACCTACCAAACCAACAAATGGTCTTATTCGAAGAATTTCTATGAAGGCTTCAGACTGTTCATTGACCAAAGTTCCGACTATTTCAAGCATCGTTCTTGGGCAGTGAATTGTGTGCTGGTTTGGCTCAGTTTTACCGCTGTTTTGATGCTGTCCCTTTATCAGGGTTGTCTCCTAACCCGATTACTGCATCCTCCTCATAAACAACTAGTTTCTGATGGCCACCAACTTGTAAAATTGATTGCTTCTAAAGATTACAAGCTTGTCATGCCCTCTGCTGGGGACTGGTTCTACCAGGAACTTCAAAGCAACCCTGGAACTTTCTACAGAAACCTGGCCGCAGCGTTGAAAGACAACCCTCTGACCTTTGAACCCAACAGAACTAAAGCTCTGGACATGGTAGTCAGCGGCCCTTACGTTTTCACTGCCAACTCCGGTTCTTCCGATTATCTGGTCAGGAAAAGGTGTCAACTTGATGTTTTGGAAGCCCAACACTTACCTTCCCTGTACGTGTCGTTTGTGTTCCGCAAAAACGCCACTTTTTCTAACAAAATAGGTCGAGCTCTGCTGGCTAACCAAGATTACACTAATTCGGTTTTCAAACGCTACAAGAGACATTTTCGATCGTTGTGTGAGAGTGAAAAAGAACGACACAAACCTGAAAAACTGATCGGAGGAACGGCCTTGAGTGTGAAATCATTGCTTGGACTGTTTGTGTTGCTGTATTTGGGCTTCTTTGTCAGTTTGTGCGGATTCGGCATCGAAATTCTGAGACATCGAATAGTTGGACGAGCCAAGGTTGTCCCAATGGTTAGTAGCAGAGCTGAGGAATACGCCAGGAACAGATCTCTCGGAAACTTTGTCAATCTAGAAGAGAATATTAATTGGCAGTCCGCTACTAGATATACTGGTTGCGGCCCTGTTTGGAGTACACGGTATGCGCCGTTTCAGAGAAAATTGTCTGACTAGATATGATTTGTTTATGTAGATCGTACGTACTGTATGTATGTCAGGATTTATGTATAGATACCAAGAATTTGTAAATACGTATGTATAGAACGTACGTACAATATAATGCTACTTGCGGCATACAATAATACCACACTGCCCTCTTCGATAAGCCATTCATGCCACCAGCGGATGCTGGTATCTCTTAGAGGCTCGCGTTCTATCCCAATTTGCAGGCGGAACATTCTCAGTGGTTTTGGCCCACTCAAAGTGTACCGCGCATTTTAGACGTTCCTTCACCGAAAAAAACTATCACAACTGCTAAAAACGTCGGTTTGCGTTGAAAAGTGAATAAAGCGTCAACCCACTATGGTTTAAGAATGTTTTCAACACTCAAACACTAGCCTAATGTATTTAGCGCCAATGTTGGAAATTTCAGTTTGCGGTAGAACTGCCCGTTTTCAGACATTTCGTTATGAAATAAGCTGAAATTTTAAACAAAGGAATTCAAAGTATATCCACATATCATATCCAAAAATCGGCCGATTCGGTCCACAAACAAAAAAGTTCTGAGCTTGTGAAACCGGGCGGAATATGTATGTGAATCACCCTTTATGCTAACAAGAATATGCTATCTATTTGTGTTCTCTTCTCGGGGCATTCTACAAAAAATATATAAATAAGAATAATCTTTAAATAAAAAAAGAAAAAATCTCCTGAAAAATCATCAGCCGGTCAGATTAGAAGTGAGTCAGACGTTGGTGATAACCTGAAATCTCAGAGAGAGAGGACCCAAGCGATGCCCCTCAATTTCCGCTCATATGCTTCAGGCTCAGCTATCCTGTACAATTGACAAGCTGCATCTATATTTTGGGCTGTCCATAAACTACAACGTTCAGAGAGAGGGCGGGGTGGTCGGTTGAACGTCGGAAAAACGTCGCAGCTGTGGGGGCCTGCTCGTATCATCGAAAACGTCAATCTTTTTTTAGGTGCCTAAGAAGATTTTGTCTGCAAGTACAGTATAGATAAAAAAATGTCCCATCGCTTTGTCGGCCTTCACTCAAACGTTTCGTTCTCAGTCACTTCTTTACCGATTTGGCTCAAATTTTCAGCAAAAAATAACAACATGGTTGGCAAAATATTCTGCAAGTGTGGTGCCAAAATTCCGACCCATACTGGTTTTATGACCCGAAAACTAGGAATGAGGGTGGTCCACGCAAATTTATTTTTTTTCGGTAATACAAGGAGTACAGGCCTGAAACCTGCAGGAATGATTGGTGTTGCTATTGGGCATAACATACTAAGCGGGTAGCCCTGTAGCTCAAAGGGCACCAAAATGGGGGAATTTCAAAAACATGACGAAATATGACTTTTCTTCGTAAAACCGGCAAAATGACGATTCAAAAGATTTTCAATTTTCAAAAAACGCTGCAGGGATGGTTTCTGTGGTGTGGGACAGAGCTTAAATATCAGGTTCATTTATTTGTCGAACTTCCTGCTACAATCTATGTTGATTAACAACAGATTCAGTGCTTTGATTCTAGAAGGTGCGGATTTCTTAACTATGGGATTTTCACTCATGTTTTTGAAATTCCCCCATTTTAGTGCCCTTTGAGCTACAGGGCTGCCCGCTTAGTATGTTATGCCCAATAGCAACACCAATCATTCCTGCAAGTTTCAGGACTGTACTCCTTGTATTACCGAAAAAAATTAAATTTGCGTGGACCACCCTCATTCCTAGTTTTCGGGTCATAAAACCAGTAGGAGTCGGAATTTTGGCACCACACTTGCAGAATATTTAGCCAACCATGTTGTTAATTTTTGCTTAAAATTTGAGCCAAATCGGTAAAGAATTGACTGAGAACGAAACGTTTGAGTGAAGGCCGAAAAAGCGATGGGACATTTTTTTTTATCTATACTGTATATTACAAGAAAAGTTCGAGCGAGTTCATCTTTCTTGCTGCCAAAATGGTAGTTTACTGTTAAAAAGTTAAAAATTTTCTTTTTCATAGCCTATATTACATACAGTATAGATCAAAAAAAATGTCCCATCGCTTTTTCGGCCTTCACTCAAACGTTTCGTTCTCAGTCAATTCTTTACCGATTTGGCTCAAATTTTCAGCAAAAATTACCAACATGGTTGGCTAAATATTCTGCAAGTTTGGTGCGAAAATTCCAAAGGAAAAAATTTTTTTGAACCAGAAAGTGAAAATCATAGTGGTCTGTGTAAATTCAAATATTCCGAGTAATTAAGGCGCTATCGCTTAGATAGTTGCAGCAATTATCGGGCGGACATTTGGTCATAACATATTCAGACGGCAGCCCTCTGGCTTAAGGGACACTAAAATTGGGGAATTTTAAAAACATGATCGAAAATCCCATAGTTAAGAAATCTGTACATTCTGGAATCAAAGCACTGAATCAGTTGTCAATCAACACAGATTGTAGCAGGAAGTTCGACAAATGAATGAACCTGATATTTAAACTCTGTTTCACATCATAGAAACCTTCTCCACAGTGTTTTTAGAAAATCGAAAATCTTCTGAATTGTCATTTCACCGTTTTTACGAAGAAAAGTCACATTTTGTCATGTTTTTGAAATTCCCCAATTTTAGTGCCCCTTAAGCCAGAGGGCTGCCGTCTGAATATGTTATGACCAAATGTCCGCCCGATCATTCCTGCAACTATCTAAACAATAACGCCGTAATTACGCGGGAAATTTGAATTTGCACAGACTACAATGATTTTCACTTTTCCGTTCAAAAAATTTTTTTCCGTTGGAATTTTCTCACCAAACTTGCAGAATATTTAGCCAACCATGTTGTTAATTTTTGCTGAAAACTTGAGCCAAATCGGTAAAGAAGTGACTGAGAACGAAACGTTTGAGTGAAGGCCGAAAAAGCGATGGGACATTTTTTTGATCTATACTGTATATTTTAAATTGTACATTTTCCATTGATCAGTATCATCACTTACTACAGAGTATCGTTTGTAGAATTTCTAGACCTGAAGGGGCCGTGCATATAAACCGGCGCTCAAAAGTTCAAAATTTTGCATCCGCACCCCTCCAAACATTTTTATGTTTTCGGCATGACCGTCTTTCGGCTTAAGAACCTCCAAAGTTTTTCCGTGACCCGCCAGGACTAAACTGGATAAAATTTCCGTCTGGTGGCTGATTCTTACAGATTATATACTACGCGCAAGTCTCACCAACCAATGAGGCATTGCAGGCTGTTGTCATTTCGTTCAACATAAAAAAATGAAGTTGCTAACTAACCTGAAAATTGTACGACGGAACACAATTTTGTCCGCCTCCCTCCTCCTAGGCAGGTGCCGTGTGTTTACTTCAGCTGAAGCGTCTAACTAGAGTCGTGCTTTTCAGCTATTCGTAGGAAACTTTTGTTTCTCCTCCTATCGCTGCCGATCCTATTGCAGCGATGCCGCTAGGAAATCTAGACTAATCCTAAGTGCCTTTATAAATAGGAGCACACCATTCCTACTACAGATGTACAAAACTTACGTAAGGTCGCGGCTCGAATACGCCCACGCCTGTGTGGAATCCTATTTACTCAAGGATGTAAATACCGTTGAAAGTGTGCAGAGGGCTTTTACACTGCGATTGCCAGGTATGCTTGGTCTTCAAGGCTGCTACCTAGAAAGGCTAAAACTACTGGACCTTGAAACACTCGAACGTCGCAGGCTCATCATTGATCTCCAGTATGTATACCAAATCGTACATGGTCTGGTGGATTTAGATTTTGATCACTTTTTCAGTTGGAATCCAGTGTCAAAAACTAGAGGAACTTATAAACTGTTTGTGCCATCGTTGGAAAGCTACATAAATTGCAGGGTACACTCCTTTGCTTTAAGAACGTTGAAAACATGGAATTCTCTTCCAGATGAGGTCACCATAGCACAAAACCTTGCTTCTTTTACTCGAGAACTAAGAAAACTGAACCTTGACCAGTACCTAAACTTTGTGTAGTTTCTAATGTTTTACTAATACTGCCTGCTAAGGGTAAAGCCCTTGTGGCTGTCCACTGGCCTTTTCGCCTCCATATGCCGTCGTTTTACAATGTAAACCGCGTTTTATGTCATTTGCTAACTCATTTTATTTTATTTTGTGTTGGGCGATAAAAGTTCGTTCGTTTCGAACAAGTTCATCGCTCCACGGCCGAGGAGACGCAAAACAGCCTCGATATTCTGATCAACATCTAATTTTTGGGTGACTCTTTGACTAATTCGAACGACTGAGCAATTTCTCTGCATTCTGCCAGCTTCACAAGTACTAAAAACAACGCCATTGGCAAAACGGGCCTGAAATGTATACACCACGCAAAGCACTTGAACGAACTACAGTACAGTAATCCCGCCAGCGAGCGGGGGTTTTCCTACTACGGTTGGGTCGTCGCGTCCAACGAAAGGCACGGGACCAATCACTGCCCCCTTCTTTTCGAACCGGCCGGCGTGCGGCGGCAAATTTAAAACCACTTCTGCTGCCACTTCGTTAATTCTTCACCCTTTCCTCTTAACATCTCTCCTCTTTCCTCTTCG